>JAWMAR010005433.1:0-29861 GCA_036785375.1 Leucoraja ocellata
AATTGTGTGTGTTATATGATTATATACATTTATATAATGTTCATGTATGTGTGTTTATAAACATTTTATTCTTTAACACGAATTAACAGAATTATGAGCTAACAGAATTATGACTCTAACCCTATATCACGCACAAAAAGTCCCCCCCTGTCAATCACCCTGCGAGTCGGGTCGGTTCCGGTTACTACAGAATCAACTCAAACACTGCTTGTGAGCCTTTTAAAAAGAAATGATTTAAAAAAAACATTAAGAAAGACAATTACCAGAGTCAAATTTTTATTCATGACAAGAAGTTTGAACTGACAGATTTATGAATCTGACCCACACAAACTGTTGCCCCGCAACATTGATTACAGAGCGAGTCGGGTCGGGTCAGGTAGGCTCAGGTTGCTAAAATGGGCCCAGGATCCCCTCCATAGCTACTACACGTGACGTCAGCCCATTGCATTTAGCAGGAGTGGCCCATCTTGCTCTGCTATAGGATCTTTGGCTTTAACTGGAGCGAGCACTCATGACCCTGTCCCACCAGCATGCGACTGACTCCACTCTGCTATAGGACCTTTGGCTTTAACTGGAGCGCACTCATGACCCTGTCCCACCAGCATGCGACTGACTCCACTCTGCTATAGGACCTTTGGCTTTAACTGGAGCGCGCGTGCTCATGACCCTGTCCCACCAGCATGCGACTGACTCCACTCTGCTATAGGACCTTTGGCTTTAACTGGAGCGCGCTCATGACCCTGTCCCACCTGCATGCGACTGACTCCACTCTGCTATAGGACCTTTGGCTTTAACTGGAGCGCGCACACTCATGACCCTGTCCCACCTGCATGCGACTGACTCCACTCTGCTATAGGACCTTTGGCTTTAACTGGAGCGCGCGTGCTCATGACCCTGTCCCACCTGCATGCGACTGACTCCACTTTGCTATAGGACCTTTGGCTTTAACTGGAGCGCACTCATGACCCTGTCCCACCTGCATGCGACTGACTCCACTCTGCTATAGGACCTTTGGCTTTAACTGGAGCGTGCTCATGACCCTGTCCCACCAGCATGCGACTGACTCCACTCTGCTATAGGACCTTTGGCTTTAACTGGAGCGTGCACTCATGACCCTGTCCCACCTGCATGCGACTGACTCCACTCTGCTATAGGATCTTTGGCTTTAACTGGAGCGCACTCATGACCCTGTCCCACCTGCATGCGACTGACTCCACTCTGCTATAGGACCTTTGGCTTTAACTGGAGCGCGCGTGCTCATGACCCTGTCCCACCAGCATGCGACTGACTCCACTCTGCTATAGGACCTTTGGCTTTAACTGGAGCGCGCACACTCATGACCCTGTCCCACCAGCATGCGACTGACTCCACTCTGCTATAGGACCTTTGGCTTTAACTGTAGCGTGCTCATGACCCTGTCCCACCTGCATGCAACTGACTCCACTCTGCTATAGGACCTTTGGTTGTAACTGGAGCGTGCTCATGACCCTGTCCCACCTGCATGCGACTGACTCCACTCTGCTATAGGACCTTTGGCTTTAACTGGAGCGCACACTCATGACCCTGTCCCACCAGCATGCGACTGACTCCACTCTGCTATAGGACCTTTGGCTTTAACTGGAGCGCACGCTCATGACCCTGTCCCACCAGCATGCGACTGACTCCACTCTGCTATAGGACCTTTGGCTTTAACTGGAGCGCGCACACTCATGACCCTGTCCCACCAGCATGCGACTGACTCCACTCTGCTATAGGACCTTTGGCTTTAACTGGAGCGCGCGTGCTCATGACCCTGTCCCACCAGCATGCGACTGACTCCAATCTGCTATAGGACCTTTGGCTTTAACTGGAGCGCGCACGCTCATGACCCTGTCCCACCAGCATGCGACTGACTCCACTCTGCTATAGGACCTTTGGCTTTAACTGGAGCGCGCGTGCTCATGACCCTGTCCCACCTGCATGCGACTGACTCCACTTTGCTATAGGACCTTTGGCTTTAACTGGAGCGCACACACTCATGACCCTGTCCCACCTGCATGCGACTGACTCCACTCTGCTATAGGACCTTTGGCTTTAACTGGAGCGCACTCATGACCCTGTCCCACCTGCATGCGACTGACTCCACTCTGCTATAGGACCTTTGGCTTTAACTGGAGCGCGCTCATGACCCTGTCCCACCTGCATGCGACTGACTCCACTCTGCTATAGGACCGTTGGCTTTAACTGGAGCGCGCGCTCATGACCCTGTCCCACCAGCATGCGACTGACTCCACTCTGCTATAGGACCTTTGGCTTTAACTGGAGCACGCGTGCTCATGACCCTGTCCCACCAGCATGCGACTGACTCCACTCTGCTATAGGACCTTTGGCTTTAACTGGAGCGCGTGCTCATGACCCTGTCCCACCAGCATGCGACTGACTCCACTCTGCTATAGGACCTTTGGCTTTAACTGGAGCGCGCGTGCTCATGACCCTGTCCCACCTGCATGCGACTGACTCCACTCTGCTATAGGACCTTTGGCTTTAACTGGAGCGCGCACGCTCATGACCCTGTCCCACCTGCATGCGACTGACTCCACTCTGCTATAGGACCTTTGGCTTTATCTGGAGCGCGCGTGCTCATGACCCTGTCCCACCTGCATGCGACTGACTCCACTCTGCTATAGGACCTTTGGCTTTAACTGGAGCGTGCTCATGACCCTGTCCCACCAGCATGCGACTGACTCCACTCTGCTATAGGACCTTTGGCTTTAACTGGAGCGCGCGTGCTCATGACCCTGTCCCACCAGCATGCGACTGACTCCACTCTGCTATAGGACCTTTGGCTTTAACTGGAGCGAGCACACTCATGACCCTGTCCCACCTGCATGCGACTGACTCCACTCTGCTATAGGACCTTTGGCTTTAACTGGAGCGCGCACTCATGACCCTGTCCCACCTGCATGCGACTGACTCCACTCTGCTATAGGACCTTTGGCTTTAACTGGAGCGCGCGTGCTCATGACCCTGTCCCACCTGCATGCGACTGACTCCACTCTGCTATAGGACCTTTGGCTTTAACTGGAGCGTGCTCATGACCCTGTCCCACCAGCATGCGACTGACTCCACTCTGCTATAGGACCTTTGGCTTTAACTGGAGCGCGCCGTGCTCATGACCCTGTCCCACCAGCATGCGACTGACTCCACTCTGCTATAGGACCTTTGGCTTTAACTGGAGCGCGCGTGCTCATGACCCTGTCCCACCTGCATGCGACTGACTCCACTCTGCTATAGGACCTTTGGCTTTAACTGGAGCGTGCTCATGACCCTGTCCCACCAGCATGCGACTGACTCCACTCTGCTATAGGACCTTTGGCTTTAACTGGAGCGCGCGTGCTCATGACCCTGTCCCACCAGCATGCGACTGACTCCACTCTGCTATAGGACCTTTGGCTTTAACTGGAGCGAGCACACTCATGACCCTGTCCCACCTGCATGCGACTGACTCCACTCTGCTATAGGACCTTTGGCTTTAACTGGAGCGCGCACTCATGACCCTGTCCCACCTGCATGCGACTGACTCCACTCTGCTATAGGACCTTTGGCTTTAACTGGAGCGCGCGTGCTCATGACCCTGTCCCACCTGCATGCGACTGACTCCACTCTGCTATAGGACCTTTGGCTTTAACTGGAGCGTGCTCATGACCCTGTCCCACCAGCATGCGACTGACTCCACTCTGCTATAGGACCTTTGGCATTAACTGGAGCGCGCGTGCTCATGACCCTGTCCCACCAGCATGCGACTGACTCCACTCTGCTATAGGACCTTTGGCTTTAACTGGAGCGAGCACACTCATGACCCTGTCCCACCTGCATGCGACTGACTCCACTCTGCTATAGGACCTTTGGCTTTAACTGGAGCGCGCACACTCATGACCCTGTCCCACCTGCATGCGACTGACTCCACTCTGCTATAGGACCATTGGCTTTAACTGGAGCGCGCACGCTCATGACCCTGTCCCACCTGCATGCGACTGACTCCACTCTGCTATAGGACCTTTGGCTTTAACTGGAGCGCGCACACTCATGACCCTGTCCCACCAGCATGCGACTGACTCCACTCTGCTATAGGACCTTTGGCTTTAACTGGAGCGCGCACTCATGACCCTGTCCCACCTGCATGCGACTGACTCCACTCTGCTATAGGACCTTTGGCTTTAACTGGAGCGCGCGTGCTCATGACCCTGTCCCACCAGCATGCGACTGACTCCACTCTGCTATAGGACCTTTGGCTTTAACTGGAGCGCACGCTCATGACCCTGTCCCACCTGCATGCGACTGACTCCACTCTGCTATAGGACCTTTGGCTTTAACTGGAGCGCGCACACTCATGACCCTGTCCCACCTGCATGCGACTGACTCCACTCTGCTATAGGACCTTTGGCTTTAACTGGAGCGCGCGTGCTCATGACCCTGTCCCACCTGCATGCGACTGACTCCACTCTGCTATAGGACCTTTGGCTTTAACTGGAGCGCACGCTCATGACCCTGTCCCACCTGCATGCGACTGACTCCACTCTGCTATAGGACCTTTGGCTTTAACTGGAGCGAGCACACTCATGACCCTGTCCCACCTGCATGCGACTGACTCCACTCTGCTATAGGACCTTTGGCTTTAACTGGAGCGCACACTCATGACCCTGTCCCACCTGCATGCGACTGACTCCACTCTGCTATAGGACCTTTGGCTTTAACTGGAGCGCGCGTGCTCATGGCCCTGTCCCACCTGCATGCGACTGACTCCACTTTGCTATAGGACCTTTGGCTTTAACTGGAGCGCACTCATGACCCTGTCCCACCTGCATGCGACTGACTCCACTCTGCTATAGGACCTTTGGCTTTAACTGGAGCGTGCTCATGACCCTGTCCCACCAGCATGCGACTGACTCCACTCTGCTATAGGACCTTTGGCTTTAACTGGAGCGTGCACTCATGACCCTGTCCCACCTGCATGCGACTGACTCCACTCTGCTATAGGATCTTTGGCTTTAACTGGAGCGCACTCATGACCCTGTCCCACCTGCAAGCGACTGACTCCACTCTGCTATAGGACCTTTGGCTTTAACTGGAGCGCGCGTGCTCATGACCCTGTCCCACCAGCATGCGACTGACTCCACTCTGCTATAGGACCTTTGGCTTTAACTGGAGCGCACACACTCATGACCCTGTCCCACCAGCATGCGACTGACTCCACTCTGCTATAGGACCTTTGGCTTTAACTGGAGCGTGCTCATGACCCTGTCCCACCTGCATGCAACTGACTCCACTCTGCTATAGGACCTTTGGCTTTAACTGGAGCGTGCTCATGACCCTGTCCCACCTGCATGCGACTGACTCCACTCTGCTATAGGACCTTTGGCTTTAACTGGAGCGCACACTCATGACCCTGTCCCACCAACATGCGACTGACTCCACTCTGCTATAGGACCTTTGGCTTTAACTGGAGCGCACGCTCATGACCCTGTCCCACCAGCATGCGACTGACTCCACTCTGCTATAGGACCTTTGGCTTTAACTGGAGCGCGCACACTCATGACCCTGTCCCACCAGCATGCGACTGACTCCACTCTGCTATAGGACCTTTGGCTTTAACTGGAGCGCGCGTGCTCATGACCCTGTCCCACCTGCATGCGACTGACTCCACTTTGCTATAGGACCTTTGGCTTTAACTGGAGCGCACACACTCATGACCCTGTCCCACCTGCATGCGACTGACTCCACTCTGCTATAGGACCTCTGGCTTTAACTGGAGCGCACTCATGACCCTGTCCCACCAGCATGCGACTGACTCCACTCTGCTATAGGACCTTTGGCTTTAACTGGAGCGCACGCTCATGACCCTGTCCCACCAGCATGCGACTGACTCCACTCTGCTATAGGACCTTTGGCTTCAACTGGAGCGCGCTCACTCATGACCCTGTCCCACCAGCATGCGACTGACTCCACTCTGCTATAGGACCTTTGGCTTTAACTGGAGCACGTGCTCATGACCCTGTCCCACCTGCATGCGACTGACTCCACTCTGCTATAGGACCTTTGGCTTTAACTGGAGCGCACACTCATGACCCTGTCCCACCTGCATGCGACTGACTCCACTCTGCTATAGGACCTTTGGCTTTAACTGGAGCGCACTCATGACCCTGTCCCACCTGCATGCGACTGACTCCACTCTGCTATAGGAACTTTGGCTTTAACTGGAGCGCGCTCATGACCCTGTCCCACCTGCATGCGACTGACTCCACTCTGCTATAGGACCTTTGGCTTTAACTGGAGCGCGCGCTCATGACCCTGTCCCACCTGCATGCGACTGACTCCACTCTGCTATAGGACCTTTGGCTTTAACTGGAGCGCGCGTGCTCATGACCCTGTCCCACCTGCATGCGACTGACTCCACTCTGCTATAGGACCTTTGGCTTTAACTGGAGCGCACGCTCATGACCCTGTCCCACCTGCATGCGACTGACTCCACTCTGCTATAGGACCTTTGGCTTTAACTGGAGCGAGCACACTCATGACCCTGTCCCACCTGCATGCGACTGACTCCACTCTGCTATAGGACCTTTGGCTTTAACTGGAGCGCACACTCATGACCCTGTCCCACCTGCATGCGACTGACTCCACTCTGCTATAGGACCTTTGGCTTTAACTGGAGCGCGCGTGCTCATGGCCCTGTCCCACCTGCATGCGACTGACTCCACTTTGCTATAGGACCTTTGGCTTTAACTGGAGCGCACTCATGACCCTGTCCCACCTGCATGCGACTGACTCCACTCTGCTATAGGACCTTTGGCTTTAACTGGAGCGTGCTCATGACCCTGTCCCACCAGCATGCGACTGACTCCACTCTGCTATAGGACCTTTGGCTTTAACTGGAGCGTGCACTCATGACCCTGTCCCACCTGCATGCGACTGACTCCACTCTGCTATAGGATCTTTGGCTTTAACTGGAGCGCACTCATGACCCTGTCCCACCTGCAAGCGACTGACTCCACTCTGCTATAGGACCTTTGGCTTTAACTGGAGCGCGCGTGCTCATGACCCTGTCCCACCAGCATGCGACTGACTCCACTCTGCTATAGGACCTTTGGCTTTAACTGGAGCGCACACACTCATGACCCTGTCCCACCAGCATGCGACTGACTCCACTCTGCTGTAGGACCTTTGGCTTTAACTGGAGCGTGCTCATGACCCTGTCCCACCTGCATGCAACTGACTCCACTCTGCTATAGGACCTTTGGCTTTAACTGGAGCGTGCTCATGACCCTGTCCCACCTGCATGCGACTGACTCCACTCTGCTATAGGACCTTTGGCTTTAACTGGAGCGCACACTCATGACCCTGTCCCACCAACATGCGACTGACTCCACTCTGCTATAGGACCTTTGGCTTTAACTGGAGCGCACGCTCATGACCCTGTCCCACCAGCATGCGACTGACTCCACTCTGCTATAGGACCTTTGGCTTTAACTGGAGCGCGCACACTCATGACCCTGTCCCACCAGCATGCGACTGACTCCACTCTGCTATAGGACCTTTGGCTTTAACTGGAGCGCGCGTGCTCATGACCCTGTCCCACCTGCATGCGACTGACTCCACTTTGCTATAGGACCTTTGGCTTTAACTGGAGCGCACACACTCATGACCCTGTCCCACCTGCATGCGACTGACTCCACTCTGCTATAGGACCTCTGGCTTTAACTGGAGCGCACTCATGACCCTGTCCCACCAGCATGCGACTGACTCCACTCTGCTATAGGACCTTTGGCTTTAACTGGAGCGCACGCTCATGACCCTGTCCCACCAGCATGCGACTGACTCCACTCTGCTATAGGACCTTTGGCTTCAACTGGAGCGCGCTCACTCATGACCCTGTCCCACCAGCATGCGACTGACTCCACTCTGCTATAGGACCTTTGGCTTTAACTGGAGCACGTGCTCATGACCCTGTCCCACCTGCATGCGACTGACTCCACTCTGCTATAGGACCTTTGGCTTTAACTGGAGCGCACACTCATGACCCTGTCCCACCTGCATGCGACTGACTCCACTCTGCTATAGGACCTTTGGCTTTAACTGGAGCGCACTCATGACCCTGTCCCACCTGCATGCGACTGACTCCACTCTGCTATAGGAACTTTGGCTTTAACTGGAGCGCGCTCATGACCCTGTCCCACCTGCATGCGACTGACTCCACTCTGCTATAGGACCTTTGGCTTTAACTGGAGCGCGCGCTCATGACCCTGTCCCACCAGCATGCGACTGACTCCACTCTGCTATAGGACCTTTGGCTTTAACTGGAGCACGCGTGCTCATGACCCTGTCCCACCAGCATGCGACTGACTCCACTCTGCTATAGGACCTTTGGCTTTAACTGGAGCGCGTGCTCATGACCCTGTCCCACCAGCATGCGACTGACTCCACTCTGCTATAGGACCTTTGGCTTTAACTGGAGCGCGCGTGCTCATGACCCTGTCCCACCTGCATGCGACTGACTCCACTCTGCTATAGGACCTTTGGCTTTAACTGGAGCGCGCACGCTCAAGACCCTGTCCCACCTGCATGCGACTGACTCCACTCTGCTATAGGACCTTTGGCTTTATCTGGAGCGCGCGTGCTCATGACCCTGTCCCACCTGCATGCGACTGACTCCACTCTGCTATAGGACCTTTGGCTTTAACTGGAGCGTGCTCATGACCCTGCCCCACCAGCATGCGACTGACTCCACTCTGCTATAGGACCTTTGGCTTTAACTGGAGCGCGCGTGCTCATGACCCTGTCCCACCAGCATGCGACTGACTCCACTCTGCTATAGGACCTTTGGCTTTAACTGGAGCGAGCACACTCATGACCCTGTCCCACCTGCATGCGACTGACTCCACTCTGCTATAGGACCTTTGGCTTTAACTGGAGCGCGCACTCATGACCCTGTCCCACCTGCATGCGACTGACTCCACTCTGCTATAGGACCTTTGGCTTTAACTGGAGCGCGCGTGCTCATGACCCTGTCCCACCTGCATGCGACTGACTCCACTCTGCTATAGGACCTTTGGCTTTAACTGGAGCGTGCTCATGACCCTGTCCCACCAGCATGCGACTGACTCCACTCTGCTATAGGACCTTTGGCTTTAACTGGAGCGCGCGTGCTCATGACCCTGTCCCACCAGCATGCGACTGACTCCACTCTGCTATAGGACCTTTGGCTTTAACTGGAGCGAGCACACTCATGACCCTGTCCCACCTGCATGCGACTGACTCCACTCTGCTATAGGACCTTTGGCTTTAACTGGAGCGCGCACACTCATGACCCTGTCCCACCTGCATGCGACTGACTCCACTCTGCTATAGGACCATTGGCTTTAACTGGAGCGCGCACGCTCATGACCCTGTCCCACCTGCATGCGACTGACTTCTCTCTGCTATAGGACCTTTGGCTTTAACTGGAGCGCGCACACTCATGACCCTGTCCCACCAGCATGCGACTGACTCCACTCTGCTATAGGACCTTTGGCTTTAACTGGAGCGCGCACTCATGACCCTGTCCCACCTGCATGCGACTGACTCCACTCTGCTATAGGACCTTTGGCTTTAACTGGAGCGCGCGTGCTCATGACCCTGTCCCACCAGCATGCGACTGACTCCACTCTGCTATAGGACCTTTGGCTTTAACTGGAGCGCACGCTCATGACCCTGTCCCACCTGCATGCGACTGACTCCACTCTGCTATAGGACCTTTGGCTTTAACTGGAGCGCGCACACTCATGACCCTGTCCCACCTGCATGCGACTGACTCCACTCTGCTATAGGACCTTTGGCTTTAACTGGAGCGCGCGTGCTCATGACCCTGTCCCACCTGCATGCGACTGACTCCACTCTGCTATAGGACCTTTGGCTTTAACTGGAGCGTGCTCATGACCCTGTCCCACCAGCATGCGACTGACTCCACTCTGCTATAGGACCTTTGGCTTTAACTGGAGCGCGCGTGCTCATGACCCTGTCCCACCAGCATGCGACTGACTCCACTCTGCTATAGGACCTTTGGCTTTAACTGGAGCGAGCACACTCATGACCCTGTCCCACCTGCATGCGACTGACTCCACTCTGCTATAGGACCTTTGGCTTTAACTGGAGCGCGCACTCATGACCCTGTCCCACCTGCATGCGACTGACTCCACTCTGCTATAGGACCTTTGGCTTTAACTGGAGCGCGCGTGCTCATGACCCTGTCCCACCTGCATGCGACTGACTCCACTCTGCTATAGGACCTTTGGCTTTAACTGGAGCGTGCTCATGACCCTGTCCCACCAGCATGCGACTGACTCCACTCTGCTATAGGACCTTTGGCTTTAACTGGAGCGCGCGTGCTCATGACCCTGTCCCACCAGCATGCGACTGACTCCACTCTGCTATAGGACCTTTGGCTTTAACTGGAGCGAGCACACTCATGACCCTGTCCCACCTGCATGCGACTGACTCCACTCTGCTATAGGACCTTTGGCTTTAACTGGAGCGCGCACACTCATGACCCTGTCCCACCTGCATGCGACTGACTCCACTCTGCTATAGGACCATTGGCTTTAACTGGAGCGCGCACGCTAATGACCCTGTCCCACCTGCATGCGACTGACTCCACTCTGCTATAGGACCTTTGGCTTTAACTGGAGCGCGCACACTCATGACCCTGTCCCACCAGCATGCGACTGACTCCACTCTGCTATAGGACCTTTGGCTTTAACTGGAGCGCGCACTCATGACCCTGTCCCACCTGCATGCGACTGACTCCACTCTGCTATAGGACCTTTGGCTTTAACTGGAGCGCGCGTGCTCATGACCCTGTCCCACCAGCATGCGACTGACTCCACTCTGCTATAGGACCTTTGGCTTTAACTGGAGTATGCTCATGACCCTGTCCCACCTGCATGCGACTGACTCCACTCTGCTATAGGACCTTTGGCTTTAACTGGAGCGCGCACACTCATGACCCTGTCCCACCTGCATGCGACTGACTCCACTCTGCTATAGGACCTTTGGCTTTAACTGGAGCGCGCACACTCATGACCATGTCCCACCAGCATGCGACTGACTCCACTCTGCTATAGGACCTTTGGCTTTAACTGGAGCGCTCACTCATGACCCTGTCCCACCAGCACGCGACTGACTCCACTCTGCTATAGGACCTTTGGCTTTAACTGGAGCGCGCTCATGACCCTGTCCCACCTGCATGCGACTGACTCCACTCTGCTATAGGACCTTTGGCTTTAACTGGAGCGCGCGTGCTCATGACCCTGTCCCACCTGCATGCGACTGACTCCACTCTGCTATAGGACCTTTGGCTTTAACTGGAGCGCGCTCATGACCCTGTCCCACCTGCATGCGACTGACTCCACTCTGCTATAGGACCTTTGGCTTTAACTGGAGCGCGCGTGCTCATGACCCTGTCCCACCTGCATGCGACTGACTCCACTCTGCTATAGGACCTTTGGCTTTAACTGGAGCGCACGCTCATGACCCTGTCCCACCAGCATGCGACTGACTCCACTCTGCTATATGACCTTTGGCTTTAACTGGAGCGCGTGCTCATGACCCTGTCCCACCAGCATGCGACTGACTCCACTCTGCTATAGGACCTTTGGCTTTAACTGGAGCGCACTCATGACCCTGTCCCACCAGCATGCGACTGACTCCACTCTGCTATAGGACCTTTGGCTTTAACTGGAGCGCGCGTGCTCATGACCCTGTCCCACCTGCATGCGACTGACTCCACTCTGCTTTAGGACCTTTGGCTTTAACTGGAGCGCACGCACTCATGACCCTGTCCCACCTGCATGCGACTGACTCCACTCTGCTATAGGACCTTTGGCTTTAACTGGAGCGCGCGTGCTCATGACCCTGTCCCACCTGCATGCGACTGACTCCACTCTGCTATAGGACCTTTGCTGGAGACTAAAGGGATCAGGGGGTATGGAGAGAAGGCAGGTACAGGATACTGAGTTGGATGATCAGCCGTGATCATATTGAATGGTGAACGGTGCCGGCTCGAAGGGCCGAACGGCCTCTACTCCTCTCTCCCTCTCTCTCACCGTCCAGTGCGGGTCGCCTCCATCTCGGGGCCGGGGGGGGGGGGGAGGAGGGAGATGCCGTCATATCCGGGCTGAGTGAGGCCGCCCCGCAGCCTGCGGGTCAACGGGCGGGGGCGGGGTCTGTCCGCTACGACGTCATTTCCGGGCCGATGCCCCTCTCTCTCCCTCCCTCTAGAATCTCAGCCTCACTCAGCCCGGATATGACGTCACAGCCCCCCCCCCCTGTTGACCCGCAGGCTGCGGGGCGGCCTCACACAGCCCGGAAATTACGTCACCGCCCCCCCCCCTGTTGACCCGCAGGCTGCGGGGCGGCCTCACACAGCCCGGAAATTACGTCACCGCCTCCCCCCCTGTTGACCCGCAGGCTGCGGGGCGGCCTCACACAGCCCGGAAATGACGTAAACCGCGGCCCCAAAGATGGAGGAGACCTGCACTGGATGGTGAGAGAGAGGGAGATAGAGAGAGGGAATGGGAGAGATAGAGAGAGGGAATGAGAGAGAGAGGGAATGAGAGAGAGAGAGAGATAGAGAGATAGAGGGAGAGGGAGAGAGAGAGCGAATGAGAGAGGGAGAGAGATAGAGAGAGGGAATGAGAGAGAGAGATAGAGAGATAGAGGGAGAGGGAGAGAGAGAGAGAGAGATAGAGAGAGAGGGAGAGAGATAGAGAGAGGGAATGAGAGAGGGAGAGAGATAGAGAGAGGGAATGAGAGAGGGAGATAGAGAGAGAGAGGGAATGGGAGACAGAGATAGAGAGAGGGAGAGAGAGATAGAGAGAGAGGGAGAGAGAGAATGAGAGAGGGAGAGATAGAGAGAGGGAGATAGAGAGAGAGAGCGGGAATGAGAGTGAGGGAGATACAGAGAGGGAATAAGAGACAGGGGGGGGGTGAGAGAGAGGGAGAGAGGGAATGAGAGAGAGAGGGAATGAGAGAGATAGAGAGAGAGAGGGAATGAGAGACAGAGATAGAGAGAGAGAGGGAGGGAGAATGAGAGACAGAGATAGAGAGAGAGAGGGAGGGAGAATGAGAGAGAGAGAGAGAGGGAATGAGAGACAGAGATAGACAGAGGGAGAGAGGGAATGAGAGAGAGATAGAGAGAGGGAATGAGAGACAGAGATAGAGAGAGAGAGAGAGAATGAGAGACAGAGATAGAGTGAGGGAGAGAGGGAATGAGAGAGAGATAGAGAGAGAGAGAGAGAGGGAATGAGAGACAGAGATAGAGAGAGGGAGAGAGGGAATGAGAGAGAGAGATAGTTCCCTCTTAAACACAAGTATTGTTAATCATTGCTGCATTCCCTCTGTGTCAAGTCTGTCTATTTGTCGGTACACAGGAGCATAGGAACACAAGAAAACAGGAGCAGGATTAGAATCCGCTCCTCAGGCTTGCCCCTCCATTCAACGTGATCATGGCGGATCTAAACTGGCACCAATTCCTCTTCTGTGCGAGTTCCCCACAATCTTCAATATTGGATCTATCAAATATTTATTTGTAGCCAAGTTGCAGATATCCAATAACTCAGCGTTTCACCACCACCTTGGGCACAACATCCCAGATATTCACTACCCTCTGGGAGATGCAACTTTTACACACCGTATGAGAGGCCGCTCTGGAAGGTTGGATCTCATGGAATCCGGGGTGAACTAGCCGATGGAATACAACATTTACCTGAAGGTCACAGACAGAGGATGTTGGTAGAGGGTTGTTTTTCACAGAGTCCTCTGTTGTTCCTTATTTATATACACGATTGGGTGTGTATGTAGGTTGCACGGTTAGTCAGTTTGCAGATGGAACTAAAATTGGTGACATTGTGGAGAGTGAAGAAAGTTATCTAAGAGTAAATGGGATCCCTGTGAACTGGGCCAATGGGCTCAGGAACGGCAGGTGGGATTTATTCATGTGAAGGTGAGGTGATGCACTTTGCTGAGACAAACCAGGGCAGGACATACACAGTAAACGGGGAACTTTATAGAACTGAGAGATCGCGGGCTGCAGGTACACAGTGCCATGGAAGATGCAACAGTGACAGGCAGGGTGGTGAAGATTGTGTTTGTCACTCATGCTTTCATAGGTCAGGATATTAAATTTGACACAATATGGTTGTTAGTAAATTAGAGAGGGTGCAAAAGTATTTACGATAATCTCATCAGGTCTGAAGGGCTGGGTTATAAGGAGATGTTGGACAGGCAGGGACATTTGTCTTTGGAGCCCGTCCGTCCGGGTGTCTTTATAGACGTGTATAAGATCTATATCAGGTACACAGATAGGGTGAATAGCCCCGGTATTTCACCCAACGCAGGAGAGTATGAACATCTGACTCTATGATGCTTCCCAGCTGATGGGTTTAGAGGTGGATCCAATTTCCCTTCAGTCCAACAGACCATTAATGTTTTCATCTAGGAATTGCTTAAAAATATCAGAAACAAGAATAATGGTGAAGGTACAAGCTTTACCTTGTTTTAAGTCATCAGATGTTTCTTTGAATGCCGTGTTGAACGAAACAGGGCAATGAAACTTTTCAATCGGCAAGGCTTCATCTACCACCGACAGTGGTTTGGCTTCATCACTAACCCTGCAAATATTGAACAGCTGTTGATAAACTGAGCATTAGAAATGTTTTAAGGTGTTCCACAAAACACTTACACTGTTTCTGTCAAGACAATGTCCTACCTTCGCTTGCGACCAGCTTCTTCCTGAAAGAAATAAAACACAAATCTCAATTGACTGAGATGGACCGTCCTCATCCCGACAGCGGGAATTTCACCAAATTTCTACAACCCCCTGATAATTCCCATTTCCCAACTCTTATCGCCACTGTCATGCAGAGAGAAAGCGGATATTGTCGCAGTGATGTAGAACGATGGGGGGAAGCACAAGGAATGTTCATGAGAATGATGCCTCCTAATCTGAGGAAAGACATTCTTGCCATAGAGGGAGTACAGAGAAGGTTCACCAGACTGATTCCTGGGATGGCAGGACTTTCATATGAAGAAAGACTGGATAGACTCGGCTTGTACACGCTAGAATTTAGAAGATTGATGGGGGATCTTACAGAAATTTACAAAATTCTTAAGTGGTTGGACAGGCTAGATTCAGGAAGATTGTTCCCGATGTTGGGGAAGTCCAGAACAAGGGGGCTCAGTTTAAAGATAAGGGGGAAATCTTTTAGGACCAAGAAAATCATTTTTGACACAGAGGGTGGTGAATCTGTGGAACTCTCTGCCACAGAAGGTATTTGATGCCAGTTCATTGGCTATATTTAAGAGGGAGTTAGATGTGGCCCATGTGGCTAAAGGGATCAGGGGGTATGGAGAGAAGGCAGGTACGGGATACTGAGTTGGATGATCAGCCATGATCAAATTGAATGGCGGTGCAGGCTCGAAGGGCCGAATGGCCTACTCCTGCACCTATTTTCTATGTTTCTATGTCATAATTGAGAGGATGGAACTTAATGAAAAGACTGGGCAGGTCGTGGGATTTCATCTGTAGAAGTTTTCAGGAATGATGAGAGGGAATACAATATTATCGGTGGATTTAAATGTGTGGTGATGAAATAATATCTCATATTGAAGGGGAGACTAATAATCAAAGTTGAAATGTAACGTGGTCTTCAATAAATACCTAAAGGAATGCAGTCATGAGAACATGGACCTCACTTACATTGGATAGACTGAAGCCAACAGCAGAGATAAATTTAAATGCAAGCGGTGATAATTGCTCGGTTCTAAGCTTCCGCCCAGTCTAGTTTCAGTAAAAACACTGAATCAAGCACTTGAATCAATGAATTGTATTGTAGCAAAAGCACGTCACAGATCACAGACTGTACCTATCCCACCGTGGGTTTGATCCCTGCGTCTATCTGTTCAAGCCCTCTAGGCCTCGCACAGACAGAGGCACTCCACAAGGGTACATGGTCCTGAGCGCTCTTCCAGAAGATGGGCCCTGAGCCTCGTGACCAGGGACTTTTATCTGCCCCGCAAACTCGAGGGGCCGAACCACACGGGGTTTGTCTCTTAATCACCCAATTACAAATATCGATTAACCCCATACATAACAGGCATTTCCCTAACCCAATGATACAACAATTCAATACATTGTATTCACAACCGACTTCAAGATGAAATCAACTTGGAAATATTTACCCTTATGAACAGAACTCTCAGACAAGGCTCAACACCCCATCCAATCAACACTTAGCAGAGTCAGACTCTGCAACATTATTTACAAGCTATTTACCAGGTATATGTCTGGTTTGCAGCCATCCAATCCATTCTATGCATTTTGTACCAGATTGACAGGATTTGCAAGGCTTCCCATTCTTTGCTTGCAAATTGTATCTAAGTTCCAGACTTCCTGGCATCTCTCGCAGCCTGTCCCAGAGAGCAATTCCAATTTGACCAAATCTCCCAGCAAACCCTGAAACTAAACCCCATTTTGAAGTCCTGGCTGGTCCAATTTAGCCAGGATTAACAGTGGGGTAAACACATTAGGGCTCATGGAATTTGGGATATTGTTACCGGGTGTGGAGAATAGATAGGAGGGATGATGAGTGGAGCAGAAATTTTGACTGGATAGGATGGGCCAAATGGCCTGTCTATGATGTAGAATGGGATGTCATTCTATGGTGAAACAAGGTGGACAAAACAAACAGAGCAAATTCCCACAAGGTGACCACCCACTGCTGATGGGAACCGGATACAGATGATGTGTGTGTGCGCCAGCCACATTTTACATTTCAATGTTAATCCCCACAATGTGGTCATGGGTGATCTAGCCCAGGACCGAACTCCTCCTCTTTGCCCCATTCACTTCAATTACAATCGCCCGAATTTACAAAAAAATGTATCTGCCTCTGGTTTAAATACATCTTACATAGAAACAAAGAAAATAGGTGCAGGAGTAGGCCATTCGGCCCTTCGAGCCTGCACCATTCGCCATTCAATATGATCATGGCTGATCATCCAACTCAGTATCCCGTACCTGCTTTCTCTCCATACCCTCTGATCCCTTTAGCCACAAGGGCCACATCTAACTCTCTCTTAAATATAGCCACTGAACTGTGGCCTCAACTATCCTCTGTGGCAGAGAGTTCCACAGAAAAAGTTTTTCTTATCTCGGTTTTAAAGGATTTCCCCCTTATCCTTAAGCTGTGACCCCTCTCAGAGTCTCTTGGTTGGAGAATCCCAGAGATTTACTGCCCTCTGTCCATTGTGGTCCTTGGGATCAGATATAGGATCACCCGTCGTTGTTCCAAACGCTACAGAATACAAACACCTCTCTACATTCCGGTCAGACAGTCTTGAGATCCCATAGTTTATTACGGGAGGCCAATTAGTTTCTGAACAACAACAGCTGGAACAGAGGGAACATTTACCCAGTTCTCAATTACTGGTAAATGCAGCATTTATTTCTGAAATGTCACCCACCATTTTGTGACTGCACTTTCACTTCACCAAACTGTAGTGTAACCCCTCACCTTCAGAAACATCACACTGTTATTTTGATCCATCTGTTGCTGCAACTTTAAGAGTTCCTCCTGAATGGATTCTAAATTCTCTTGAATGTTTCCAAGATTTGTCTCCATTGTATTTAGAATCTTCCTCTCTTCCTCCCGGATATCTGCCAGTGTGCGCTGCTCTTTCTCAGTGAGAATCTGGTGCAGTTCAGCAAACCGGGATGTGATCTTGGACTGAAGGTTGTGTGACTGTTCCTGTGAAATATAAGGCGAAGATCAATATATAATGTCACTGCTTGTGTTTCCTCACGACTTTAACGTTGACATTTGGCCTGTGCATGTTTTATTTACTTTGGCAATTGAATAGTTTGTCTAATGTAGACAAACATGCTGGAGGAACTCACTCAGCGGGTGATGCTTGAGACCCTTCTTCAGACTTGACGAAATGTGGTGAGGGTAATGTTATAACCCATCAATCCTCTACCCCCAATACAATTCCCTGCTGCCTGTTCCTTTTCACGTTCCCATTCATTGCCATTTATCCATCCACCACCCACTTTCCCAGAGATTATAACAGTCCATTGACCATTGAACCAGCGTGTATTGGGGACGTGGAAGGAATCTGACGCGGTCACAGGGAGAAGGCATGAACCACACGGGCAGCACCCGAGGTCAGGATCGAACCCGCTCACCACAACTAGGAGACAGCAGCACTACCTGTGTCACTGCACTGTCCTATTATTACACGCATCACAGGGATCAAATCTACACAAGATCAGGAAATCGAAATTTAAAAGCCTCACCAGAACTCCAGAAATCTACTGTTTCTGTTGCTGCTCCATTCGCTGGATCCCTGATTGCTTTTGTGTAAGAGACTGGATGGAAGATTTCGTCTGATCCTGGGATTGTGATTGAAAATCAGAGAATAAAAGTGTTAGATTATAAAGATGGAATTAAACAATAATGCAATCAAAATCGGTTTGCTTTTACCTTGTAGGTTTCAACAGATTCTTTAACCGGCATGAAGTTGTGAGACTTGTGTTCCCGCCCAGCTGCACAAATCACACAGATCAGCTTCTTGTCCGTTTCACAAAACAGCTTCAGTTCTTCCTGATGTTCCTCGCACTGAAGTTTACTTTCCTTCTCTGTCCGATTCAGGCTCAGTGTTCGAGCTTTCTCAGACAGTCTCGCCAAGGCCCGACTCACCCTGAGGTGCGGTCTGTAAACTCCTCTCTACATTCCGGGCAGGAGTTTCTCCCCTCCCTGTCCCAACTCTGTGTGATACAGGAGCGGCAGAAGTTGTGCCCACACTCCAGTGATACCGGATCGGTGAAGAAATCCAGGCAGATGGGACAAACTGCCTCCTCAGTTAAACTCTCGACCTGCTCTTTCGAAGCCATTTTAACCTCCACTTCCTGGTTCAAAACACATTCCCATTCACTGTAATTGCTGACGCCCTGCAGTAATTAATTGGAGCGCTGGAGGCTGAAGTTCATGGGATCAAGAGGTGAATGGATAGGGTGAATGCACAGTCTTTTACCCAGAGTAGTGGAGTCGAGAACTAGAGGACACAGGTTTGTGGTGAGAGGTGCAAGATTTAATCGGAACCTGAGGAACAATATTTCCACACAGAAGGTCGTGGGGAAATGGAACAAGCTGCCAGAGGAGGTAAGTGGGGCTGGACAGCAACGTGTGGACGGGCGTTAGGACCCGGGGGAACCACCAATGAAAGGGGCGGGGCCCGGCTGAGGGAGGCGGAGCTCAGCCCCGTCAATCACAGCCCTGACCAGGAAGTCGATGTCATTTGTAATCAGCTTTGGGTAAATGTCATTCCCATAAACTAAAGTTGTTCCAGTTAAATGGGTGATTGGAACGAGAGTCTGACCATAAAATGCCAACAAAACAACAGAAAGCGTTGTCGGCATTCAGCAGGTCGGGGCAGTGTACAGTATCTGGAAAGGGAAGGGTTAATATTCCTGTGGTCATATGGAGAAGCAGATTGAACCATTGCACCACCAATCCTCTGCCCATCTCCCACTCCGCCGGCCTCCCATTCCCAACCATTTATGCACAGGGCATGGTTACACAGAGGGTAGTTGAGGCCAGTTCATTGGCTATAGTTAAGCGGGAGTTAGATGTGGCCCTAGTGGCTAAAGGGATCAGGCAACATGAGAAAGGCAGGTACAGGAGTAGTGCCTTTGGACTTCGAGCTGCACCGCCATTCATCATGGATGATCATCCAACTCAATATCCTGTACCTGCCTTCCCTCCATGCGCCCTGATCCCTTTAGCCACATGGGCCCACATCTAACTTCCGCTTAAATATAGCCAATGAACTGGCCTCAACTACCCTCTGTGGCAAAGAGCTCCAGAGATTCACCACTCTGTGTGAAAAATGTTTTTCTCGTCTCGGTCCTAAAGTATTTCCCCTTTATCCTTAAACTGTGACCCCTTGTCCTGGACTTCCTCAACATCGGGAACAATCTTCCTGCATCTAGCCTGTCCAACCTCTTAAGAATGTTGTAAGTTTCTATAAGATCCCCCCTCAATCTTCTAAATTCTAGCGAGTACAAGCCGAGTCTATCCAGGCTTTCTTCATATAAATGTCCTGAAATTCCAAGAATTAGTCTGGTGAACCTTCTCTGTACTCCCTCTATGGCAAGAATGTCTTTCCTCAGATTTGGAGACCAAAACTATACACAATACTCCAGGTGTGGTCTCACCAATACCATGTACAACTGTATTAGAACCTCCCTGCTCTATACTCAAATCCTTTTGCAATCAATGCTAGCATACCATTCGCTTTCTTCACTGCTTGCTGCACCTGCATGCCTACTTTCAATGACTGGTGTACCATAACACCCAGGTCTCGTTGCATCTCCCCTTTTCCTAATCGACCACCATTTATATAACAGTCTACTTTCCTGTTTTTGCCACCAAAGTGGATAACCTCACATTTAGCCGCATTTACTGCATCTGCCATGCTGTTGCCCACTCACCCAGCCTATCCAAGTCACCTTGCAACCTAAGGTATCAGGGGGTATGGAGAGAAGGCAGGTACAGGATACTGAGTTGCATGATCAGCCCTTGATCATTTTGAATGGCGGTGCAGGCTTGGAAGGCCGAGTAGCCTACTCCTGCACCTATTTTCTGTGTTTCTATGTTGTCATGACCCATAGGGGCCGGCCATGTTTTTCTACAATTCCCGCTTTTCCAGCGGGACATCCAGACAACTATTCATTCATCACTGCCAATGCAATGTAAATCCATACCGGTCCCGCCGCGAGTTAAGGAGCAGGGTGGCGGCCACCGGCTCAGCCAGCTGACTAGAACCCCACTCTACAACAAACCCCTGAGAATACCGCGCTCAGCCGCGAGTCCCCGCTTTATTTTTAGTTTTCTTTATAACCAAAAATAATTTATCCATTATTAAAATAATATTTACAGTACAATGAAACTAAACATACCACCACACTAAACGTCAAACAAATATCCGTAATAAACTCCTGTACAACTATATTACAAACCCCATCAGGATGATTTCCACCCCACGCGGTGCCCAGCGGTCCCGGAAATCCCCGGAGCCCGTGGACAGCGCGCGGTGCATCTCAAGTACCACCCGGGCGCGGACTTACCCCGGGAAAGGGGCAGGCAACCGGCTCTGGCAGAGCCCTCTTCCGCCTGTCGCCGTGACTCGCGGATGGCCAGCTGGACCAATGCTCAGACCAACCCAACCTGGAGATATTCAGCCCTACCCTCTCCCCTAGGCACATGTTGTCCAATGACGAGGGTGGTGGGTGAGAAGTGCCGCCAGATGGCAAGGAGCAGCCCGTTTAGATATTGGAACAAGGGCCTCATACTCACACACTCCATATACACGTGGTGCACAGACTCTTCCAGCCCGCAACTGTGGCAGCGGCTGGCGAGGTCTGTGAACCGCGAGAGAAACAGGTTGCAGGAGCTTCCTCGTTGCAGTATCCGCCACCCCAGGTCCCCGATGTAGAGGGGAGAATTGCGGTGTAGTGGGACCCCCTCTCGTGACTAAAATACAATACCAACGCCACTGTGTGTGTGGGCCGTGGGCCTGTACAGGGTGTGGAGGGGGAGCCTGTACAGGAGGCGCCCCCCTTAGTCTCGGAGGGAGATGAGGGTGTTGATGAAAGGTAGCTCATGTTGTTGCGGGACCGGTTCCCGAGAAGGTTTACGGCGCCTGGGAGGGACCAGTATTTCCAGCTGAGCGGGGGTTTTCTCAGCCGCATGTACTCCACATGTTCGCGTCCCCCCGACACCGCTGGGGCGGCACAAGGGCTGGCCGCTCTTACGACCGGACCGTGGCCTTCCGTCGGCCGAGAGGGCCCCGGTCGACGGCAATCAGGTTCCAGACTCTCAGCGCGTCCCGGTAGAAAGCAGGAATCCTCTGCTGGACAGCACGGCTGATGCCCACCATCGCTATCGCCCCTGGTACCTCCTTGACGGCAGCGGCCCTGTTGGAAAGAGTGCGTGGCCAGCACGTGCCGCCTGGGATGATGCCCTGAGTACCAAAGATCCTATAGCGGAGCAAGATGGCCGACTCCTACGCAAAACACGTAGTCCGGTCATGGGCAGATTGATGGGTGATTATAGGCCCCATTTTAGCAACCAGCCTCCGCCATCTTGTTCGGCCATCTTGCTTCCGGCCAAAGATCGGATCTTTGCTTCCGCATCAGCTCCCGGATCTTCGCTTTGATCTTGACTTGGGCGGGGAGAGGGGTGTGGGACCCGGGGCAGCGGGGAGAGAGGAGGGGAGTAGTGGTGGCGGAGGATGTTGGGGTAGTGCACAGATAGCATGGGGAGAGATGTGGGGTTGGGGGCTGGTGGGTTAAGGGACTACAGCATAGGAGGGGGAGGGACATTGCAGTGTGGGGGGGGGGGGGGAGCGAGGGAGTGCCGGGGGAGGGGCGGGGAGAGTTGAGGGGTGGGATAGGGCCTAATGTGTGTGAAGTTGCGGGGAGGCTTACAATGTTTATTATTTAATGTCCCTTGTCTAGTCTGAAATAAAGTTCATCATTGGATATAAACATCAGAAGAAATATAATTGTGTGCGTTATATGATTATATGCATCTATATCACATTCATGTGTGTGTGTTCTTTCCAGCACAATCTAGTCAGTTGTGTGCTCATGGAATAAAACCATCCTTAAGTTATACATCTTTTGCAAATCTTGCGCAAAACAAATGTTAATTTTATGAAATTCTTCAAATAGTTAACCCACAGGCAGATCTCATTCCAGTCTCTGGCTATTGGGAAGACCAGACCCCTTTTAATTTGTTGAGAAACTACTCCACAGAAAATAGAAAATAAGCACAGAAGCAATAAATAACATTCCAGGGCTAGAGCAACTGGAATCTTCATATTGCTATTATTTTCCCAAATATAGCAATGTGATCAGTGTGATTGCATTAATGTGATTAGATGAATGAATACAGAGTGCAAGGGTAATACAAAATCATCTCAAACACAGCCTATGAGCCATTTAAAAAATGATTTAAAAAAATTAAAAAATAAATTTACCAGAGACAAAATTTATAAACAAGAATTAACAATAATTAACAGAATTATGAACGAACAGAATTATGAATCTAACCCTATATCATGCACAAAAACTGTTCCCCGCAATCTTAATTAACCTACGAGTCGGGTCGGGTAGGTTCCGGTTACTACAAAATCAACTCAAACACAGCTTATGAGCCATTTAAAAATAAATGATTAAAAAAACATTAAAAAGGCAATTACCAGTCAAATGTTATTCTTGACAAGAATTAACAGAAGTGTGAACTAACAGAATTATGAATCTAACCCTATATACACACACATACTTTTCCCCGCAACGTTGATTACACTGCGGTCGGGTAGGTTCCGGTTACTAAATTGGTCGGGGAAAACGCGCAGGAACCTCTCCGTAGCTACTACACGTGACGTCAGCCCATTGCATTTCGCAGGGGTGGCCTGTCTTGCTCCGCTATAGGATCTTTGCTGAGTACAGGGTCAGGGTCCTGAGGCGGAGAGCCGCCAGCCCGGTGCAGATGTAGTCCAGCGACTGACCGCCCTCCTCGCTCGGGAGACACAGGACCGCTGCACAGACCCAGCGCAGCAGAGGGTCCAGGCGGGCTGGGGGTCCAGACTGTCCGTCGGGACGCGGTACAGCACAGACTGGCCGTCGGGACGGGGCCAAGGTGGAGACGGTGCCGGTCGGTGTAGGTCCGGCAAGGGTGGGTGCGGGCGGCGTGTGGTCCCGTCGGTCGGTCTCGGGGTAGTTTGCCGCGATTCCCCGCCGCTCTCCAAACCATTTCACCAACGTCAACAATGTCCCGGCGGGTTCAGTCCAGTTTGTGCGGCGGACAATCTATCGGGTCCGGGCGCCGGGAGGTTTCCCGGGGTGAACGTGCGCCGGGAGCGTCAATGACACAGACGTTGATGTGGAAACGCCAACGTGTCTATATCACTAACACCGCCGTGTATAATCCGGGGCACACGGGGCAGCTCAGTGTCACCCACACGGCTGGAGGCGCGTTAACGGAGCACAGACAGCGGGGGCCGGTGGGGGGGGGGGGGTCTGTGGTCCGTGTAGGTGCCGGGGGACGGGTGTCCGTTTGCCGGGGGTCAGGGGTCAAGTTGCCGGATGTCTGGGTGTCTGGTTGCCGATTGTCCGGTTGCCGGGTAAGTGGGGGGACGGGTGTCGGTTGCCTGGGGTGCTGCAGCAGCAAACCCCCCTCCCCTGCCCAACACCCACCCCCCCCAACCCAACCCTCCGCACCCGCAACCCTACAACACCCACCTCGCACCCCCGCCCCCATTCCCACCTCCCCCTCAACCCCCAGCCACATCACCACCACCTATCCTCACACCCCCCCCACCCCCAACCCCACCCCCATCCCCACCCTCAACCCCCCAGCCACATCACCCACCACCCCCACCCCACCCCACCCCCATCACCCACCCCCACCCCCACCCCCAGCCACATCACCACCACCTATCCTCACCACCCCCCACCCCCATCCCCCACCCACCACCCTCAACCCCCCAGCCCATCACCACCACCTATCCTCACCACCCCCACCCCCATCCCCACCCTCCACCCTCACCCCCAGCCACATCACCACCACCTATCCTCACCACCCCCCACCCCCAACCCCACCCCATCCCCCACCCTCAACCCTACAATCCGCACCCCGCACCCCCGCCCCAACCCCACCCCCATCCCCCACCCTCAACCCCCCAGCCACATCACCACCACCACCCCCACCCCAACCCACCACCATCCCCCACCCTCCACCCTCAACCCCCAGCCACCACACCACCTATCCTCACCACCACCCCACCCCACCCCCATCCCCCACCCTCAACCCCCCAGCCACATCACAACCACCACCCCCATCCCACCCCACCCCCATCACCCACCCTCCACCCTCACCCCCCAGCCACATCACCACCACCTATCTCACCACCACCCCCACCCCACCCCCATCCCCACCCTCAACCCCCCAGCCACATCACCACCACCTATCCTCACCACCCCCCCACCCATCCCCATTCCCCACCCCTACACCATCCCCCAACCTCCAACCCCCAACCCCCCACGCCCCAACCCCGCCACTACCCCCACCCCCCCAATCCCACCCCCTGCACCACCCCTCCCTCACCTCCGCCCCCATCTCCATCGCCCACTCGCCACCCCCACCACCACCCCCAATCCCCAACCCCACCCACTACACCACTTTCTACCTCCGCTCCCACCACCTCCACGCCCCCACCCCCACCACCACCACCAGCTTCCGTGTACTTCTGCCATCTTCCTTCTTCTGTAATGTTCAGTGTGATTTATATATAATTGTGTTTTGTGCCTTGTGTGAGTCAATGTGTGTGTGACGCTGCAGCAAGCAATGCCATTTGTAGCTGTACCTCCCCGTACTTGTGGATGTAACAATAAACTTCAACTACTGCTACTTGGATATGTCCTGGTTTATTATTTAGTTTCCAAAAGGCCCCAAGGTCATCGGAAACTTTTCACCAGAACCTTTCTGCATCGGACGGCAGTGTGCCGCAGCGGTAGAGTTGCTGCCTTACAGAGCCAGCGACCCGGTTCAATCCTGACTACGGGTTCTGTCTGTGTGGAGTTTGCACTTTCTCCCCGTGAACGAAGTGGATTTTCTCCGGGACCTTCCACAATCCAAAAACGTACAGGTTTTAATGTTAATTGTCTTGGTATAAATGTAAATTGTCCTAGTGTGTGTTGGATCGTGTTAGTGTACGGGATCACTGATCGGTGCGGAGTTGGTGGGACGAAGGGCCTGTTTGCTCACAGTATCTCCAAACTAAACCAAAGGCCATTGGTATAAGGCAGGGGGATCAGAGGGGAGAGGGGATGAGGTTCTTGAACCAACCTACACAGCCCAGACATTATCTCAGCAATTAAACTCGACAGCCCATCTCTTCACTGCATGGACTTGTTTATTTTCTAATTATGTTTTTGAATTCATATCTTGTTCTTTTTATTTCAGAAATATTATGTGTAATTAGTGTATAATCTGATTGTGTGTGTGTTGTCCTTGTCGGTGTGTATGTGGGCAGTGTTTCATTGTACCTCTATCTCCCTCTCCACCACCGCCCCTCCTGTCCCAGGCGTCCTCTTCCACTCTCCCCCACCGTCACCGCCCCCCCTCCCAACACCCACACATGTCCCCAGCCTGTCCTCTACCCACTCCCCCCTCTCCCACCCCCACACATGTCCCAGCCTGTCCCCCACTCCCCCTCTCCCCCCACCCACACATGTCCAGCCTGTCCCCTACCCACCGACTCCCCCTCTCCCACCACCCACACATGTCCCCGCCTGTCCTCTACCCACTCCCCCTCTCCCACCACCACACATGTCCCAGCCTGTCCCCTACCCACTCCCCTCTCCCACCAACCACACATGTCCCAGCCTGTCCTCTACCCACCCCACCCCCTCTCCCACCACCACACATGTCCCAGCCTTCCTCTACCCACCCACTTCCCTCTCCCACCACCCACAATGTCCCAGCCTGTCCCCTACCCACTGCCCCCTCTCCCACCACCACACATGTCCCAGCCTGTCCTCTACCACCCACTCCCCCCTCTCCCCACCCCCCACACATGTCCCAGCCTGTCCCCTACCCACTCCCCCCTCTCCCACCACCACTCATGTCCCAGCCTGTCCCCTACCCACTCCCCCTCTCCCACCACCACACATGGTCCCAGCCTGTCCTCTACCCACCCCCCTCTCCCACCACCACACATGTCCCAGCCTGTCCCCACTCCCCCTCTCCCCCACCACACAGTCCCAGCCTGTCCCCCACTCCTCCTCTCCACCACCACACATGTCCCAGCCTGTACCCTACCCACTCCCTCTCCCAACACCACCATGTCCCAGCCTGTCCTCTACCCACTCCCCCCTCTCCCACCACCACACATTTCCCAGCCTGTCCCCCACTCCCCCTCTCCCACCACCACACATGTCCCAGCCTGTCCTCTACCCACTCCCCCCCTCTCCCAACCCCCCACACATGTCCCAGCCTGTCCCCTACCCACTCCCCCTCTCCCACCACCCACACATGTCCCAGCCTGTCCTCTACCCACCCCCCCTCTCCCACCACCCACACATGTCCCCAGCCTGTCCCCTACCCACTCCCCCTCTCCCACCACCACACATGTCCCAGCCTGTCCTCTACCCACCCCCCCCCTCTCCACCACCACACATGTCCCAGCCTGTCCCCCACTCCCCCTCTCCCCACCACCCACACATGTCCCAGCCTGTCCTCTACCCGCCCACTTCCCGCTCCACCAACCCTCACCTGCCTCTCATTCAACTCCTCGAACTCCACTCCTACCTTTATCCCTGTATTATTCCTCAGTCCACCCCTCCCCTCCCCCCGCCCCCCTCCTCCTCCTCCTCCCTCCCCCGTCCCCCCTCCCTCCCGGCCCGGCCACATTAGTTTGGTTTATTATCGTCACCGGTGCACGGATCCAGGATAAAGAGAACAGTTAGTACAGCATCTCCCTCTCCCCATCGTCCACTCCTCTGCCCCCGTCTCCCCAACCCCTCCCGCTTTGATCCCCGCACCCTCAGCCCTTTTCTCCTCTCCCCTCCCCACCTACCCCCTCCCCACCTACCCCTGCCCCCTACCCCCCTCCCCACCTGCCCCCTCCCCCCACCTGCCCCCTCCCCATCCTGCCCCCTCCCCACTACCCCTCCACACCTACCCCTCCACACGTACCCCCTCCCCACCTACCCCCTCCCCTCCTTACCCCCTCCCACCTGCCCCTCCCCACTTGCCCCCTCCCCACTTACCCCCTACCCACCTACTACCTCCCCGCTACCCCCTCCCCACTTACATCCTACCCACCTACTACCTCCCCCCTACCCCCTCCCCACCTACCCCCTCCCCACCTACCCCCTCCCAACCTACCCCCTCCCCACCTTCCCCCTCCGCCAGCTACCCCCTTCCACCTACCCCCTCCACACCTACATCCTCCTTCCTTCCCCCTCCCCACCTACCCCTTCCCCACCTACCCCCTCCCACCCCTGCCCACCTACCCCCTCCTCACCTTCCCCCTCCCCACGTACCCCTCCAACACCTACCCTCTCCCCACCTACCCCCTCCCCACCTACCACCTCCCCACCTACCCCCTCCCCACCTACCCCTCCCCACCTACTCCCTTCCCCACCTACCTCCTCCCTCCTATCC
This sequence comes from Leucoraja ocellata, assembly GCA_036785375.1. Classification (NCBI taxonomy): domain Eukaryota; kingdom Metazoa; phylum Chordata; class Chondrichthyes; order Rajiformes; family Rajidae; genus Leucoraja; species Leucoraja ocellata. Next base: position 28,308 of record JAWMAR010005433.1, read on the forward strand.
CCTCCCCACATACCCCCTCCCCACCTACCCCCTCCCCACCTACCCCCTCACCACCTACCCCCTACCCACCTGCCCCTCCCCACCTGCCCCCTCCCCACCTACCGCTCCCACTTCCCCCTCCCCACCTGCCCCCTCCCCACCTGCCCCCTCCCCACCTACCCCCTTCCAACTTACCTCCTCCCTCCTGCCCCCCTTCCCACCTGCCCGCTCCCCACCTGCCCCCTCCCCACCTGCCCCCTCCCCACCTGCACCCTCCCCAGCTACCCCTCCCCACTGCCCCCTCCCCAACTGCCCCCTCTCCACCTTCCCTCCCCACTTGCCCCCTCCCCACCTACCCCCTCCCCACCTACCCCCTCCCCACCTACCCCCTCCCCACCTACCCCCTCCCCACCTACCCGCTCCCCTCCCACCCCCTCCCCACCTACCCCCTTCCCACCTACCCCCTCCCCACCTACCCCCCTCCCCACTTGCCCCCTCCACACCTACCCCCCTCCCCTCCCCTCCCACCCCCTCCCCACCTACCCCTTCCCACCTACCCCTCCCCACCTACCCCCTCCCCACCTACCCCCTCCCCACCTACCCCTCCCCACCTACCCCCTCCCCACCTACCCCCTCCCCACCTACCCCGCTCTCCCACACACGTGAACCCCTCAACTCCCACTCCTCTCTGCCACCCTTCTCTCCTCCTACCCCATCATCGTCATCCATGCCCCTTGCCTTCGCTCTCCCCACCCTCTTCCCCTACTCACCCCTTCCCTCACCCCCTCATCACTCCCCCTCCTTTCCCCCTCTCGTCCCCATCTCCCTCCCTTTACCCTCTCTAGATCTCACGCTCCCTAACCTCCCTATATCTACCTGTCCACTTTCTAACCCCTGTCTATCCCCCCTCTCCGCCTCCCCCTCTTCCTCCCCCTCTCCGCCTCCCATTTCTATCTCCCTCCCTCCCCTACAACCCTCCCCAACACATCTCCCACCCTCTTCCCTCCGTGTTACCTCCTCAACCCCCTTCCCCCTCCCCTCTCTCCCTCCTGCTCACCCAATGAACTCTCCGCTCCCCCGCTCTTCCTACCCCCTCCCCCATCTCTCTCCATCCCCTCTACCTATTCCCTCCTCCTCCCACAAATCTCTCCACTCCTCTCCCTTTCCCTTCGCCCCTCCACATCCCCTCTCTTCCCCACCTCTCCCCTTTCTACCTCCGTCCTCTCTACCACCCCCTCAACCGCCTCCCATCTACCCTCCTCCCCCAATTCCTCCCACTCATTCTATCCTTCCCCCTCGTCCCCCCCTTTTCTTTCACCTCCCTCTACGTCCATTCCCGCTCCTCCACCTCCTACCCTGTACGTTACCCCCGCCTCTCCTGTGCTTTCAACTCCCCCCCTCAACCCTCCCCTCCCGGTCTCTCCTCCTCCTACCCCTCTCTCTCACCTCTCCCCTCTTCCCTCTCGCCCCCCTATCCGCTCCCTCTCTACTTCTCCCTCTCCCTCCACTTCTCACCTCCACCTCTCCCCTCCCCTCTCCCCTCCCTTCTCCCTCTCCCCGCTCCCTCTCCCCTCC
>JAWMAR010005434.1:0-29836 GCA_036785375.1 Leucoraja ocellata
CTTTGTGTGAAAAATGTTTTTCTCATATCGGTACTAAAGGATTTCCCCCTTATCCTTAAACTGTGACGCCCTTGTTCTGGAATTCCCCAACATCGTGAACAATCTTCCTGCATCTAGCCTGTCCAACCCCTTAAGAATGTTGTAAGTTTCTATAAGATCCCCCCTCAATTTTCTAAATTCTAGCGAGTACAAGCCGAGTCTATCCAGTCTTTCTTCATATGAAAGTCCTGACATCCCAGGAATCAGTCTGGTGAACCTTCTCTGTACTCCCTCTGTGACGAGAATGGCTTTCCTCAGATTAGGAGACCAAAACTGTATGCAATATTCCAGGTGTGGTCTCACCAATACCCTGTACAACTGCAGGGTCTTAGTGAGACCACACATGGAGTATTGTGTACAGTTCTGGTGGGCATGAATTAGCCTGAACATTTGACATCCAAGTAAATTTCACTCCTTATTTCTTCTTTAAGCTTGAAAATGAAAGTTTCTTTTGATCTCCCCATTGTTCATTTGCATTAAGCACTGTATATTTAAGTTCTTGCAATCGGGATGACCTTTTGGTTTCATATTTTCAAACATGATTCAATTGCTACATATACAAATAAACAGAAGATGCAAACCACATTTCCACGAGGATAAATATTAAGAAAATATCCCCAAAATACAATATCAGAACAATCCCTGCTATATCTGGAAACCTGATCTAAGTTGATGAGCCTTTGAGATACAAACGTGTACTCAATTGCATCCATTAATGGTACATAATATATAATAAAACAAGATAGGAATGTGAAGCTGATTGGCACTAAGTATTACACATTGTTTTTGAAATTTAGGATTTATGATTTCAATGGTACCAGATTTGAAAAAAGTAGATTACACGCACAGTTGCTACCAAATTCGATACTTGGGATCATAATCCCAGGCTGAATTTTCACTCCTGTGTCCAATTGCAATCTCCAGACAGCCCATGCAACATAGGTTTGTAACTTAAGAAGTGATCCCTTTGAAATGGAAAGTTAAACCTTCAGATGGAATAGATCATTGTAAGAGCATTGGGAAATTCTGCACATGTAGTAGCTCAGGGCCAAACCGGCATCTTATAAAATGTCTGAAGGGAAAATAAATAACATATTTACTGAACAGAGGTAAGGCTGTTTTCAAGTTGTTTACATGAAAAAAAGTAAATAAAATGCAATATTTCTTTTTATTTAAAAAAAACTATTGGATATAAAGTGACAAATTATTTGTAAAAATCCTCGCAGCTGTATATACTTGTAGTAACAATCGTTTGCTGTTTTAACAATTGGGTGACCCGGCAATAGACTCCCCCCCAGGTATATATGTTTGCTTAAAGCTGAGTCTAATGAAACCTGATTTACTGATTGACTTTGGCACTTCAGATTATATTGACTAATTAATAAACTTCGGGAATATATTTTGAAATATCTATCCAAATCAAACCCGCTCAAGTCAGTGGTGCAGAGCCGAATGCTGCAAGGATCCGTTATAATGACCCGGTTCTCAAAAATACACACTCTATACTCTAAAACAGTGAACTTTAACACCATGTTCAAACTAATTAAGTGAAGTTGAAAATAAGGAGGTGTTGGCACCGGTAGACGAGAAGAGAGGCTTGGAATGAACAGTTGCATTGCTACTTCTGGATAAGGTTCCGGAGTATCGCAGACACTCAGTTCTTTCAGCTGGAACAATTTGGAACATTTGCCCTTTTAATGAAGACCCCGGGGAACCTAAATGAGGAGTTCAGTTGGAAAACTAGTTAAGATCATAGTAAAATTGACTGTTACTTAATCGGAGGGGGTAAATAGATGTTTTAAAAAAGCTGAGTGTTTCCAGCATTTTCTGGTCTTATTGCAAAGTTCACGTCTCCAGTTTCTAACATATCTTCAGGCTGTGCGGTGGCGTCGTCAGTGGAGAAGGGGATTAGTTGCGAGCTTGGGATTTATCTCCCTCTCGCTGGCTGGTTTCTTCGCGTTGCTGCTGTACGCTGTCGGATGCTGCCGAGCTCGGACGCTGCGACGAGGCGAGTGTTCTCCGGCCGTGTGCGGTCTCTCTGCCTCACACACACACACACTCAATCAGAGGCAGCTCCCGGTTCGTGTCACTAACCAGAACTGAGCTGCGAGCCAACGGGTCGGGGACACTGCCCGGCCCCCGCTCCGAGAGAGACCAGCGCCGGTCCGGGTGTGTTTAAATCTGCCGACTCAGACCGAATGTGTTGTGTTTGGCGCATTACGGAGGGGACAGGCGCCGGCAAAGGCTGGGGTTGTTCCAGTAGGTGTTGAGGATTGTAACCTGGCATGGAATGGGGCGGCAGCCGCCGACTGCTGGATCCCAAAAAACGGTGTCACTTGATTTAGAGAGGACGGGAGAGTGAAGGGGACTGGAGTCACCATGTACTACTACTCGGCCGTGTCACTGAGGGACAGGAAGGCTGCACTCTGGCTCCTGCTCGATATCTTCATCGTGACCTCGCACAGTTCTCAACAAGTCCTCAGGATCGGTAAGTTTCTTCCAACTTGTATTCATTGGCGGTGGTGACTTCCTGCGATCATTGCGCCCCTCGTCTGTGCTCGTAGAGCGGCTTTCGGCTAAACTTAAATGCTTGTTCTGTGTGTATTGGTGGAACCCGAAACACAGTGGGATATATGTGTGTGTGTGTGGGTCGAAGCCCCGGTAGCCGGGACCGAGAACACAGAGACGCTGACTCGGTGCTCGAGTGTGGATTTTAGAAAGTTGGGATCAGAACAATCGCTTTGACAAGATGTGCAGGAAGGAACCGCAGATGCTGGTTTAAACCAAAGAGACACACAAAGCTGGAGTAACTCAGCGGGACGGGCAGCATCTCTGGAGACAAGGAACAGGAATAGGTCTCGACCCGAATGGTCACCTACTCCTTTTCACCAGAGGTGCTGTCTGACCCGCTGAGTTACTCCAACATTTTGTGTCTACGATTTAAACCAGCTTCTGCAGTTCTTTCCTACACATGCTGTCTGGCCCGCTGTATTACTCCAGCATTTTGCGTCTATATTCACTTTGAAAATAGACACAAAATCCGACTGGATGTTATTTTTCGACTACATTCCGAAACCACCTCCAGTTACTTCACATATAAGCACAATACCAAGACGCCTGGAAACCTGAAATGCAAACAGAACATGTTCCTAGACTCGGGTTAGGCAGCATTCATGCAGAGAAGTGAAGTTTCAAGTGGGTGACATTTCAAGAGAACTGGCAATAAAGCCTTGTTCTGGCGAACAATCATCAGACGGAAGCGTTGTTGCAGCAGGTCGCCGTTGTCCCTCTCCTGTAGAAACATATAAACATAGAAAATGGGTGCAGGAGTAGGCCATTCGGCCCTTCGAGCCTGCACCGCCATTCAATATGATCATGGCTGATCGTCCAACTCAGTATCCTGTACCTGCCTTCTCTCCATACCCCCTGATCCCTTTAGCCACAAGGGCCACATCTAACTTCCTCTTAAATATAGCCAATGAACTGGCCTCAACTACCTTCAGTGGCAGAGAATTCCAGAGATTCACCACTCTGTGTGAAAAATGTTTTTCTCATCTCGGTCCTAAAAGATTTCCCCCTTATCCTTAAACTGTGACCCCTTGTCGTGGACTTCCCCAACATCGGGAACAATCTTCCTGCGTCTAGCCTGTCCAACCCCTTAAGAATGTTGTAAGTTTCTATAAAATCCCCCCTCAATCTTCTAAATTCTAGCGAGTACAAACCGAGTCTATCCAGTCTTTCTTCATATGAAAGCCCTGACATCCCAGGAATCAGTCTGGTGAACCTTCTCTGTACTCCCTCTATGGCAAGAATGTCTTTCCCCAGATTAGGAGACCAAAACTGTACGCAATACTCCAGGTGTGGTCTCACCAAGACCGTGTACAACTGTATGTGATTAATTCTAGCTACTTCATCCCATGAGAATGCAAATCACGGTGGGGCCATCTCACTAGAGAGAGCTCCCACTGTTTTCAGATGCATTGATCAAGGCTTGTTTCAGTTCCAACATTCAAGACTCCCACTATGAAAGCAGGCAAGGGCTGGCCGCGATTCAGAATAGACTTGATTTATTTTAGTAACAAGCGTGTTTCTGTCTGTGACGGTAGAATGGTGCTTTTTGAGTGGTGAATATGTATATCGCCGATCTGTGCATATATATATATTTATGTATACACTACAGATCTGCGATATTCCACACGCCGCGGTTGTACTGAAGCCAGAACTTGGCGGGTTTAAAGAAAACATTAGCAGGTGTGTTTTAGGAGCTGTGCATGCCAACAATTAAGAATTCGTACATGCGTACTAACGTGCCCACACATTTCAATTGGGCAATTGAAACCGCAATATTCACTGCTCGAGCGACTCGTTCAGGTGGCAGCGGTATCTCTCTCCCCCTTCACCTGTTACAGATATTGACAACCTCCACTAAAGATCGGCGAGAATGTGTCTTCATTAAAACTCACTGTTTTTTTTAATCCCCCGCCCCCGTTAGATATGTCATCATTCCTGAACTGTTCGTAATCTAAAGCTGCGACCCATATGGCTCAGATTCGAATTAACACGTCTCCTTATTGACTTCGGACTCTACTTTAGATCCTGGCTGATAACATGTTGAAAGCTTTCTCCGAGTGGTTTAAACTGTACGTGTAATCTTCTTTCCCCAAATGCCTAACGTGACTAGAAACTCATGATGTGACTACCAGCCTTCTAAGTTTGTAATGAAACAAGAGTCCACACATACAGACACACAAACACACACACACACAAATATACAAGAACGCACACGCACACAGACCCTCACACACAGACAGACCCTCACACACAGACAGACCCTCACACACAGACAGACCCTCACACACAGACAGACCCTCACACACAGACAGACAGACACACATGCACACACATACACATAGACACACACACAGATACACACACACTCAGGCAGACACATACACACACATACAGACTCACAGACAGACACACAGCCAGACACCTAGACAGACAGACCCACACACACACGCAGACAGAGACGCAGACACACACACACACACACGCCACCAGGAAAATTGCTTCCATTCAAAGCGTTTGCGATCCCTTAGCCAATTAAGTCGAGTACCCAGGCATTCAATTGAGACAATTCTGCTTTTCTCCGAACTCGATTATGCAGCGCTTATTTAGTAATAAAGGTCAGGAACAATAACAGTTTTTGAGCGGCTCTTCACTGGAATGGAAAATGTCAAAGCGTTGAAGTGAGGCAGCGTGACCTTATCAAAATCAATACCGAGATTTCAATGAAGACTGTTGATCACTGCTTCAACTTGCAGTCTATGTAGTGGTCAAACATTAATGTGTAAACTGGAGAACTTCTATGTTATTAATTTACATCAAAACTGTTTACAGAGTTAACAAATTGAAAGGATGTGAACTTTCTATTTATGAAGATAAATATACAAGTTATAGATAATACCTGAAAAGAAAGAGCTAAAAGAGGCCATTCCTGGTTCAAATATAACTGCTTTGTTTTTAGATGAAATTTTGAGTATTGCTGTCACTATTTTGATTTATAATAATAATAATAATAATAAATTGAATTTAAATAGCGCTTTTCAAGGACTCAAAGTCGCTTTACAAGGCAAGGCAAACAAAAAACAAAAACAAAAACAAAACAAAACACAAACAAGAACACAAGAGGCAATAGCAGACGGGGGTGAAGAGATGTACATCTGGGGTAGTGACAGGAAATTACATCATATGTAGGAGAGGGGGTGAAGAGATATGTACATCTGGGGTAGTGACAGGAAATTACATCATATGTAGGAGAGGGGGTGAAGAGATATGTACATCTGGGGTAGGGACAGGAAAAGCTGTTGTAATTGTTGAGCAAAAAATGCAAAGAGGGGTAGCATCAGGCATTTGAAGTCTGCAGGCAGATTGGCTTCCTATCTGTTCAGTTGCAGATTTAAGATCTAAAAGTACATAAATTGCCAATCAAATTTACTTCCCTTGGCAAGGTTGTCCATTAAAATAATATATTAGATTTATGAACCCATTCATAGGTTTGTTTGCTTCTGATATTCTCATACCGACGTTTTGCTAGAGTGGCAGGTCCATTACATTACGTGTTTGATATTCAGGAGAGGGACATTATTAATGGTAGAATGGTTGGGTAGTCATAAGCTATCTGGCCCAGCTTTCGAAAAGAAGATAGTGATTTATAGTGTTGAATAAAGCCCTCTAAATTTGGATTGTTTATAAGAGAAACACCTCTGTACTATTAGCAGGCTGCATAGTAAACTGCCTGTTCCTTTCCTGCCTGGAGAGATGCTGATCTCAGCAGAACTGTGCAGAGAAACCATACCCAAACATGGTAGGAAGAATAAAAGTGACCTGCATTAGTCATCAACCCGGCAGATGGAGCTCCTGATGTCAGCAGGACTTGGTGTGGTGGGGGCGGGGGGGGGGGGGGGGGTAATAGGGTGGAGATAATTGCAGGTGCCTCCTCAGTTTTGGGGGAGAGGGGGTGAAGAGATATGTACATCTGGGGTAGGGACAAGAAAAGCTTTTGTAATTTCTGAGCAAAAAATGCAAAGAGGGGTAGCATTAGGCATTTGAAGTCTGCAGGCAGATTGGCTTTATCTGTTCAGTTGCAGAACAACTGAAGATCAGGAGCAGGAACGAGACACAAAATATGTTTGGGGGGGGGGGGGCAGTGCACAGTGGACGTAGCTGATCGGGGGCAAGGTAATTTTACAGTTGGAATGGAGGGGAATAACTATGGGAGCCATGGTCAATTCCGTAACAATGCTTCCATGGATAGGATCAGCTAGAGGACGGTTCTTTACTGAGATAACAAAGAGACTTGGTTGGATGCTGAGCAACAGAGTTACTGGAAGCCTAGCTTTAGCAGGATAATTGTGCTGGAGGCAGATTATGGGAGGAGAAAATAATGGAGGAAATAATCTTTCAAAAATAAACTTTTAGGTTCAGTTGGATGTTAATGAAATAGCTTATTATCAAATCACAGCATTTGCTTCTCCAGTTTAGTATGGAAATTGAAATAATGTCTTGCTATAATATGGTCAATTTGCTATTTCAATAAAGTTCCTTTTTAATTCTAATCCTTTCACATTTTGACTGTAAAATTGACCAAAAAATTAGATTCACCTGTTATACTATTTCCCTTTTCATTTCGCACTTGCCTTTATTCCCACAGGCAATGGCAGATAGTCATGAATCAAAATTCTGGACAATGGCTCAGAATTCATACTGAATCTAATTATATTTCTATCATTCCTTTCTTGTGTTACTGCTAACCAGTGAAAGGCAGTTCAAAAAAGGACACACTGATTTCAGCAATAACAATGTATCCTACTAAAATTAAATATTAAATTCTACCATTCATTCCGTGAAAAAATATTTCCTTTCTTCCACCATCTGAAAGTTTCCTGAAAGTTTCTCTCATTGATAACTATATCCTATTCTGATGAAAGGCCACATCCGAGCAATTATCCCACAAATATCCATAATGTACCATGTATTTCCAGAATTTTCTGTGTTGAATTCAGATTTTCAGCAACGGCCACATTATGCTGCTTTTGAAGGAAATGTTACTTATTTAAACGTGTAGAATGACGCTAAACATTTTTCTCCGATTGGTATTTTGTAATCCTGCCATTTAAAACTCTATTTCCTCCTTCCTATCCTTCCTATCCCGGTACCCTAGTCTCTCAATGCATAGGAAGGAACTGCAGATGCTGGTTTACACCAAAGAGACACAAAAATGCTGGAGTAATTCAGTGGGACAGGTAGCATCTCTGGAAAGAATGAATGGGTGAATGGAAATGTCACCCATTCCTTCTATCCAGAGATGCTGCCTGTCGTAGAGTCATAGAGTGATACAGTGTGGAAACAGGCCCTTCAGCCCAACTTGCCCACACCGGTAACACGTTCCAGCTACACTCATCCCATCTGCCTGCACTTGGTCCATATCCCTCCAAACCTCTCCTATCCATGTACCTGTCTAAATGTTTCTTAAACGTTGGGATAGTCCCAGTCTCAACTACCTCTTCTGACAGCTTGTTCCATACACCCACCACCTTTTGTGTGAAAAAGTTACCCTGCAAATTCCTAATCAAATCTTTTCCCCTTCACTTTGAACCTATGTCCTCTGGTCCTCGATTCCCCTATTGGCAAGAGATTCTATGCATCTACCCAATCGATTTCTGACATGATTTTATATACCTCTATAAGATCACCCCTCATCCTCCTGCGTTCCAAGGAATAGATACCCAGTCTACTCAACCTCCCCCTATAGCTCAGACCCGCTAGTCCTAGCAAAATCCTCGTTAATCTTCTCTGAACGCATTCAAGCTTGACAATATCTTTCCTATAACATGGTTCCCATGTCTGTATCAAACCTGGGTGTCTGGTGCTGTGAGGCAGCAACTCTACCGCTGCTCACTATGCCGCTATGCTTTCTAAATAATTCCATTCATTAGCATGCAATTTATTTGCCAATTGGTAAAAGCCCATTCTTTTCCTAACCTACTGATGTTTGACAAGTACCATCATCCTCAATTATATAGTACAAGCGGATACATTTTTTAACATCATTCCAGAATTGTGGGCATCATTGGTAGGACCAGCATCTAGTGTTTCTCCCTCATTGCCTTTGAGAATGTAGTGGTGAATCGTTGCCTTGTGCTGTTGCAGTCCATGCAATGAAGGACGGAACTGCAGGTGCTCAAAAGCACACAAAATGCTAGAGTAACTCAGTGGGTCAGGCAACATCTCGCTGTCCCGCTGAATTACTCCAGCATTTTGTGTCGTGTCCCCTATTCTCTCAATTTATCCATCTTTTTCAGTTTTTGCCAGATTTTGCATTCATTGCTAATCATAATGAATGTTAATTTCAATTTGTTCTTGCCCGCAAGGGTCGAATCGAAACAGTGGACTAAAATGAGCTGTTTGCATACATTAGAGAGATAGAAGGATGAGAGGAAAGGAACTTCAAATGTTCTTAAAAATTGTTATTTTTTACAACCTGTTGTGCATTTGAAAAGGGGAATTTGATCCCTTTTAAAACAAGGTAAACACATTAGACAGTCAAATTAGGTTTGTGTTATTTTATTGATTGAATTAGATTACATTGAGCATAAATGTAGTAGCTTTTATGACTTAATTGTTGTAAATGGATGTTGTGTCATTAAATTAGAATTTTTCAGATAAAATTTGTGTAAGACATTTCAACTATAATTTTAAATAATTAGATTGTTTCACCTCCTTTCTCTTTCAAACACCAGAGAATAGACCATGCATCAAGCTACTGTTTCAACAGCATGGAACAATTAGAACTGAGTATTATTACACTGCACATTGAAGGCATAGGTGAACTGTCAGTTCCAACTTTCCAGTGCTGGTTGGTTCTGACAGAATAATTTTCACAACTACAAATCCCAACCTTTTGGAAGATTACTGTTTAGATATGATTCTGGGCTATGCATGCAGGAAATAACATGAAGGTATTTTTAAGCTGATTATTTTGACACTGTAACTGGGGGAACAGAAAGGTCAGAATGGGATTGGAAAGCGGAGTTAAATTGGTTAGCAACTAGGTAGGCCTTGGTGGACCGAGTGCAAGAGTCTAAGCTTGGTCTTGCCGATGTACATGAGACCACTTCAGGAACACAGGACAAGGACTATGTCCAATCGTATATCTATTAACCCACTCCACCCCACAATCAGTCTGAAGACGGTTCTGGCCTGAAATGCCACCTATCCATCTTCTCCAGAAATGCTACCTGACCCGTTGAGTTACTCCAGCACTTTGGAATTTGTTTTTCAGTAGTGCTAGGGAAAGATTACTGTCTCCGCTCTCCCTTTAGTTCGACAGCATGCTGCAACCTCTGCTTTGAAAAATAATACGCGGCGTAACATTTGAAAATGCATGTCATTTCTGAAAGCTCTAATTCTGTGATGGTGTTCCATTTTAAAAACATGATTTTTTGTAAATGGTTAGTGTGACCTCAAGGGTTGACTTCATTTGCCATCCATTGCCTTCTCATTTTGTCCTTTAAATTTTATTCTCCTCTTCTGAGAATTTATCTTGCTGTCACACGCGAACACAGCCTGGAATTTAAGATCTTTCCAGGTCTAGTTAGTCTATTTCCACAAAGAGAACAAAGAAATTCACATTTTTATTCAAAATTACCTGTCACCAAGACCCATGCACGTGCTTTGTGCAACTATCAAATGTCATTTGAAGGAGAAGCTTGCTCAGAAAAATACCTTTGTACATGGTTGCAATCAAATTGGTTGCATAGATGAATATTAATCTGAAAACTTGCTCGTTTTAGTTCCTCATCAAATGCGTTTACTGGCAAAATCATCATGTCTTGCCTATCCTTTATTGCAGGTGGAGATGAGCAAACTGAAAGCTTCAGATGCTGTGGTGAAGGTAACTCCACAGTGTGGTCAGGCAACATTGCATTGACTGACGACCAACAGTTCCACAGGGAACAGTGTATTGTCAGCTGATTGTGCACAGCAAATCTCCAACTTCTGCATTAAATGGACCAGATGTGGAATTGGAGATGAGTTGGAGGTCCGGTCTTGATGTGCCTGACCTTGTGCTCTATGATGGTTTTTGCAGCCATGCAGTGACCCTCTGAATTCGACAGGCATTGACAAACCTGTAAAAGGGTTGGTGCAAGCAATAACTTGTTTTCTTTCATTTTGACTTTATTTTAATGTCATAAGTTCATAAGTGATGGGAGCAGAATTAGGTCAACCACATTCTTCTGCCATCTTCTCCCCAAACCCCCTGACACCCTTACTAATCAAATACCCGTTAATCTCCATTTTAAAAACACCCTTTCCTGTTTCACTCCACTCGGGCTTTTCATTATACGGTAAGTTTCTATGAGATTCCCCCCTCATCTTCCTAAATTCCTGCAAGAACAGGCCCAGAGCAGTCAAACACTCGTAAATCTCGACATTAATTTATAGGCCAAATGGAAGGAATTTAGTGTTCAATTGCTGTAAATTAATGGCCATTTAAATCAGCTTTCGAGTGGGATCGTGTGGAACGCGATGGTTTGGAACATTCCCATTGCGGTGAATTTGTACCCCATATGGCCAGAAAAATACTGCAGGATTTAATGAGGCCCCCAAATAAGCTACTTGCAACATACAATTTTGTATAAAGGGATCTTAAGAAGCACTTTTTTAAATGTAAAAATAAACAGTCTACCTTGCGTTGTCCCCTACACGAGATCCATCGGCGGTTGCGGGTTTAGAGGATGATTTTTAACCTACTATAACAATTAAATAAACCAATATAGTTTAAAAATAGCTGCAGCGAACTAATGTCGCAGCAATTTTTCGTCAGCAACTAAGTAGGCTGAACAACCTCGATTTGAATAGCCTAGAGAAAATCGCGTTTTAAACCCGCCTCCCTCTCAAAGGCGCCAAAATCGCGCACACGGGCAGCAACAGACCTGCAGCGACGCTGAAGGTAAGTTTAGCAACATACCTACACACAGACAAATGCAATCAAGTAGAAACTTATTTGTTTTACATAAAGATAAAGCTTAAAACAGCATACAAAATCCAAACAGTTGAAATTGGATTATTTAACATACTCTATCTATCTATCTATCTATCTATCTCTGTGGCTGTCGGCTGGCTGTGTGTGTTTCTGCCTGACTTGTGGCTGCCAGCCTTTGATTCGTTGCCACGACAACACCCGACCCACAAACGCCCTGATTTTTTTCCATTTCAGTAGAGATTTCACTTTTCATTTCAAGTATCCACACCTCATTAAATTTTGTCGTGTTTATGTACACTTTTTTAATCAAATCCTTCTCCCCCCCCCCCCACTAACTCATTTTGATGCCTCCTGCTGGCCAGCGACCATAACGGCTGCTGGCGCCCCGCATCTCGCCTCAATGACGCCATTTAAAAACAGCCGCACTGCTGATTCCTGAGCCTCTTGAGTTGGAGGACCACGTCTCCCGTGGGGGTACGGGTAGGGAACGGCTGCATTGGGGGAGCAGACCCAACGGGTTTGCACTTGGTCTAGTATTAAATAAAAACCAAATTCTGTTTGACCTTAAATTGTTGTCCTAAGTTGGTCCATGTATAGGTGATGCCATCGCCACAATCCATGAGTAACCGTTGAGTATACCATCAAACTTTTTATTCCCCGAGCCAGATTTTGTGGAAAAACATGCCTTAATTTGTACAGATTTTGATGAGCAAGTCAGCCAAGAACTTGTTGTGAGGAACAGCAGAACCATATAGTTGAGCAGCATGGAAACAGATCCTTCTGGCAACTCATCCATGCTGACTAAGATGTGCATCGAAGCTAATCCCATTTGCCTGCTTTTGACCTATTAATCTTTCCTGTTCATGTCCATAACTCCATGTCTTTGAAATGTTTCTATTATACCTGCCTCGGCCAATTTCTCTGGCAGCCCATTCTGCATGTGCATCCCTCACTGTGTAACAATGTTGCCCTCGGGTTCCTTCCCCTCTTGCCTTAAACCGAGGTCCTCTGGATCTTGATTATAAAATCCTGGGAACAAGACTGTGCAGTCACCTTATCCATGCCAGTCATGCTTTTATATACCTCCATAAAATTACTCTGAGGAGTCTCCAATGCTCTCAGGAATAAAGAGCCTGCTCAACTCCTCCCTATAACTCAGTCCCTCGAGTCCTGTTAAAATCCTCGTCAATTTTTTCTACTCTCTTTCCAGCATTATAGAATCCTTGCAATACCAATGAGGCCGAAATAAAACAAAGAGACAAGTGTGGTCTCACCAATTCCTTGCACAACATCAACATAAAGTACCAATTTCCATACTCAGTGTGTTGACTGGTGAAGGTCAGCATGTCAAAATATGCTTTGTGAACTGTGAATAACCATCAACTAGTTGTTGATTTGTATGCCTCTACAGTTGACTTTACTGAAACACTATTTCACACTGAGACTGCCCATGATTCATGGAATTTACATCACTATAAAGACCTGGTAAATTGGATTTAAGCATCTCGCCAGTTGTTTTTAAACTTCCATGTAATTAGACTGCAAAACAACAGACACTTGAATAGGATGCAATTTCCCATTAGCTAAATGTACATTTGCACACTTGGGTTTTTAATCTTTTCCAAAAAATAGTTTTTTAATGGGTAACAGAGCACCTGGAATTTAGTGAACAATGGGTCAAACACTTAATCATAAAACAAAATGAATAGAAAGAGAGAATTTAGAAGTTGATAATGTAATTGTAAAACAACAATAATCATTCACTTCTGGGTAAGAGAGGTTGTTTGCCTGTCATTAACAATTTTTAAGGTTTCATGAATTTGCACATTAATTGTCCATTAAACACAATACAGAAATTTAATCGTGATACTTATCAGCATGAGTATCTTTTGAATGATGTGAAATTTGTTAATTGTTCGCTAAATCCCAGGTGCTCTTTGAAATGGATTCCCCATGGCATCCTATTCTAGTATCTGTTGTTTTGCAGTTAACAACATAAGACGTTTAAGAGTATCTGGCAAGATGCTTAAATCCAATTTACCAAATCTTCGCAGTGATGGAAATTTTATTAATCTAAATTGCATTATCCCTCAGCATTTGTAATAAACCTTTGCAACTAAACAAAGGAACAGCACTGAGGTTAGTTTTGGTGATGATTGCTGGTGCACTTGGAATTCTAAGGTACTGGTAATCAAACCCTTTTACTTTGACTTCTCAATTAATACTACTAACTATTCATTATGATTGAAAAAATAATAGTGGATTGAAGCCCCATCCAGAAACCCGATCACAAATATCTTCACTAATATTTCAATGTGGTATTCTGGAAATACTGCACTGTTAAATGTTGTTTTTCAGATGCGCTCTTAAATAAGACTCCATCTGCTCTCTCAAAATATTCTTGGCATTGTTTTTGTGATGAATATATGTGCATGTGCATCTTCCTTCTAACCCAAATAATTCAGAACATGAAGAGACATGGTGTTACTCAAGTGCTAGAACTGGTGCAACTCTCTAATCATACTGCATGTATGTGCATGTCATTCTCAAATGTCATGCATGTGCTACACAGCTCTTCACACTTATGCCCCTGTCCCACTTAGGAAACTTGAACGGAAACCTCTGGAGACTTTGCGCCCGACCCAAGGTTTCCGTGCGGTTCCCGAAGGTTTTTGTCAGTCTCCCTAATGGTCGAAAGTGGTTTCCGCTTCTTCTATGTTCGTGCGATTATTTCAAAAAATTCAAAATTTAAAAATCGGTCATTTTTTAGTTGAAGTCGGTTGCGATGCTAGTTGAAGTGGTTGCCAGAGGTTGCAGTTAGTGGGAGGTAAGGCCTTTTTTTCACCAGTTTTATTCCACCAGGGAGGTCTTACCTTCCACTACCTGCAACCTCCAGCAACCACCTTCAACTAGCATTGCAACCGGCTTCGACTAAAAAATTACCGATTTTTAAAACGGCAACCTATTTTTAGTCGAGGCCGGTTTTGAATTTTTTGAAATAATCACCGAAACATAGAAGAAGCGGAAACCACTATCGACTTTTAGGGAGACTGACAAAAACCTCCAGGAACCGCACGGAAACCTTGGGTGGGGCGCAAAGTCTCCAGAGGTTTCCGTTCAGGTTTCCTAAGTGGCACAGGGGCATTAGTCACCTTCAACAAACAACTGGAGAGTGGGCTTAATCTTCAGGGATCTTGTTCTACTTGGGAGTTGGCACAGTGACGCAGTGGTAGAGCTATTGCCTCACAGTGTCAGAGACTGGGGTTCGAACCTGACCACAGGTGCTGTCGGTATGGGGTTTGTACATATTCCCTGCATGTGTTTTCTCTGGGTACTCCGGTTTCCCCCCACATTCCAACGACGTGCAGCCATGTAGGTTAAGTGGCTTCTGTAAACTGTCCCCAATGTTCAGGATGCGATATAACCTAGGGGATGCAGGATATCACAAAACTCGATGTTTGGTAGGCCTCAGTGGGCCAAAGGGCCTGTTTCCATGCTGTATCACTGATAAGAAAAGGAGTTTGTATTGTATTTATGTCTTGGTCACAAGAAGATTTCCTAATTCAGTGGAATCTTGCGTCACGCTTTGAATATGGTCATGACCATGTAATTTTACTTGAAAATATATATATTTCTTGCAATTATTGAGTGATTAAAAAAAAAATGCATATATGCAATTTTATATCCAATTTTATAGTAACCAATGTTTATCTTTTGGAAAGATCTCATTTCCTTGACAAACTATCTAAAGATGGTCTTCATTTACTTGGCTTTGCAAGCTCAATGACATAGTTATCCAACGGTTCTTCAAGATCTTTCATTAAGTCTGCCTAAAAACTGAAAGTCTGACTATTTTCTTTACACTCGTGTTACCAGAAGGTTCACAATGAAAATTGAAGTTGCGTTCATCTCAGTATGACACTTCTGCCCACCCACTCCCTTAAATGCTGTATTGTTCTCCTCACAGTTCATAGTGTTGAAGGTATGTCATTTCTATTGATGGGCATTTCTGATTCAATTCATTTAAAAAAAAATGTTTTTCATCTACTTGTTTTAGAAAATTAGCTTTTGCCCTTTCAGTTATTTCATTGTTATACCAGGAAAATCCATCATTTCCAGATTCTGGAAATCTGGAAATCCTAAGGAACTGCAGATACTAGTTTAAACCAAAGATAGACACAAAATGCTGGAGTAACTCAGCGGGACAGGCAGTTTTTCTGGAGAGAAGGAATGGGTGACGTTTCGGGTCAAGTCTGAAGAAGAGTCTCGAACCGAAACGTCACCTATTCCTTCTCTCCAGAGATGCTGCCTGTCCTGCTGTGTTACTCCAGCTTTTGTGTTTATGTTAGTATAATATTGTTCCATGC
The DNA here is from genome assembly GCA_036785375.1 of Leucoraja ocellata. NCBI lineage: Eukaryota > Metazoa > Chordata > Chondrichthyes > Rajiformes > Rajidae > Leucoraja > Leucoraja ocellata. Next base: position 15,955 of record JAWMAR010005434.1, read on the forward strand.
CTAAGAATGACAAGTTCTGCAATTTTTGCTTCTGTCTTCTCAATTCCATTTATTTTTCTCTTTTGTTGGTTGCCAGCCATTTGCATCTACGTTTAGCCTAAGATCAACTACAACTTTCTGCATGAATACACACTTGCTTCCTTTGATCTTCACATTGTGTTTGTGTAGCCATCTGAACTTCCATTATTTAAAGATTTTCTTCTTCAGTACCTGTGACTATTGGTGTGTCATAATGATTTCACAGACACTGATCTGTATCTTGTGATATCTTGCCCATGCTAACTTGAAAGATGTTCATTGAAAATTTCATCAGAAGATAGTTTTGCGTAAACCTTTGTGTGTGTGTGTGTATTGGTTGTCAAATATTGCTGATGCTCGTACAGATTCCAATGAGTTTCTGCATGTGATGGATCAAACTTGAAGAAAACTTTGCTTCAGAAAACTTTGCAGATACAGTAGATCGTATGAAATGGGTGATGTTACTACACTCCTCTTGAACTCACCATTCCCATACTACCTTTGAACTCCTGGTTCCCTAGAAAAACTATAATGTAATATCTAAACAAAGAAGTGAATTATAAGTGTGTTAAAGGTAGACAAAAGGCTGGAGAAACTCAGTGGGTGAGGCAGCATCTATGGAGCATCTAGAAGTGTGTTAATGTATTTATAGGAGCAGTATACATTAGTCTGGAAAACGTGCTAATCTGGTAACCAACATCCTGAGATTGTCAGATTATTGGAGTTTTATTGTACTTTCCCAATAGTGACTAAACTTCATTTATGAAGCATCCATAGTGAACATGCTTCAGTATTCATTGTTCATCAACGCGGCTCAAGCAATTTAATCAGCTACAACCATTTATAGTTCCACGACACATTTCATCTAGACCAAAGTCTTTTTTTTTTTTCTTTTTTTTTGTTTTTTTGTTTATTTTATTAGAAGTTAATACAGTACAAAACAGTACAGTGGAACCTAATTTTAGGTGCCAACGATGTCATACCGTAATCCATTCTATGTACAACCTCTAGTTTTATGTTATGAGAAGGAAGTAAGCAAGACAAGAAAAAGAAAACAATAGAAAGAGGAAAAAGTAGAAAAATAGATGGTAGAGAGTAGAAAAACGTGAAGTGTGTATATAAAAAATAAAAAATAAAGAGAAAGTGGAAAGTAAAAATAGAAGAGAAGGCCCCTTAAAAGAAAATTTTTCAAATTTGTATTCGGAGATGTAGATCTATCCGCGTCATGAACTGAAATCAGCAATCTTTACGGTACTGCTGCATCACATGATTCCAAAAAGTCGATGAAAGGAGACCAACTCCTTAAGAATTGGTCATATTTATCTATTAGTCGGAGTCTCATTTCTTCAAGGCGTGCTATGTCCATCATATTCCTAATCCACATTTTAATGGTTGGTATGTTTGTATTTTTCCAAAATTTAAGTATCAATTTCTTTCCAATTATTAACCCATAATTTAAAAAAACATTTTGATCTTTATTTAAATTGGTATCTTCTCCTATTATTCCAAATATAATCCATTCCGTTTTGGGTTCTATTCTTGACTTGAAAAGCTTTGTAAATATATCAAATATTTATCACTCCAAAATTTATTCAACTTTGTACATCCAACAAATGAATGTGTTATATTAGCGTTTTGAAACAAATATTTATCGCATCTGGGAGAGACGTTTGGATAAAATTTATTCAACCTCGTTTTTGAATAATATAGTCTATGTAATAATTTGAATTGAATTAAATTATGTCTTGCATTAATAGAACAGTTATGTGTATTCATCAAATACTTTTCCTATCTATCCTTCGAGATCTTTATCATTAGCTCATGTTCCCAATCTTCCCTTAGTGCTTCTGTTGAGGGTGATTCTTTCTCTATTTAATATATTATTATAAAAGTATGATATTAATTTTTGTGAATCAGCCTTAATATTCATTGCTTCTTCTAAAGGATCTAAAAATATAGTTTGAAATCTATGTGTATATTTCTTCATAAAGTCACATACCTGTATATATTTAAAATATTGATTATCCTTCAATTTAAATTTTAATTTTAATTGTTGAAATTATAACAGTTTGCCCACTTCATACATATCCCCTACTTTCCTAATCCCCAGTCTATCCCATTGTTGATATGCGTTGTCGATGAGAGAAGGTTTGAATGCGGGGTTGTTCAATAGTGGGGTTAGTACTGATAAATTATTTCATTTCAAGGATACTTTTATTTGTTTCCAAATTCTTATTATATTGTGAATAATTGGGTTCTTCTTATATATTTTACTATTCAATTTTATCGGTGAGAGCAGGATCGTTCCTATATCGTGCGGATAGCACTCCTCTTTCTCCATTCTTATCCACTCCAACTGCTGAGTGGAACTTTCCAGCCAGTACATTATGTTCTTAATATGCACTGCCCAATAGTAATACATAAAGTTAGGTAATGATAAACCCCCAACTTCTTTAGATTTACACAAATGCTTTAGTTGAATTCTATGTGTTCTGTAGTCCCATATAAAATTAGTGATAGTGGAATCTAGTTTTTTGAAAAAATATTTTGGAATATATATTGGGATCGCTTGAAACAAATATATTAATTGTGGTAAGAAAGTCATTTTTATAGCGTTAATTCTACCTATCAATGAGAGCGGAAGCGTTTTCCAAAATGTAATCGTATCATTCAGTTTATTTAATAGTGGTATAAAATTGGCACTAAATAATGATTTGTGTCTTCTCGTAATTTGAATACCCAGATACTTGAATTTTTCTGTTGCAATTTTGAAGGGGAATTTTAGTAAGTGTCTCGAATCCTGTGGTTTTAAAGACATAATTTTGCTTTTATTCCAATTTATTCTATATCCTGAAAAAGAGCCGAATTCCTCAATTAGTGTTAATAAGGTGGGTATACTCGTTTGTGTATTAGTAATATATAAAAGGATATCATCGGCATATAATGAAATGTTATTCTTTGAGTCCTTAGTGTTATATCCGTGAATATTCGGGTGATTTCTAATCCTTTCGGCCAGCGGTTCTATCATAAGGGCAAATAGCAATGGTGATAAGGCACACCCTTGCCTATTACCCCTTGATAAGTAAAATTTTGGAGATAGCGTATTGTTAGTTAATATTCTTGCCGTAGGTCTATCGTAAAGTAGTTTAATCCATCTAATAAAATTCTCTCCCGTATTAAATTTTTGGAGTACCTTGTATAAATACTGCCATTCTACTTGATCAAATGCCTTCTCTGCATCCAGCGTGACAACTGAAATATCTTCATTGTCCTCATTGTGAGAGTACATTATATTGAAAAGCCTTCTCAAATTATTAAATGATTGTCTTTTGGGTATAAATCCCGTTTGATCCGTATTTATTAAATTGTTAATATAATTATTTAGCCGTCTAGCTAGAATCTTTGCTAAAATTTTCTGATCCGTATTTAGAAGTGAAATAGCTCTATAAGAACCCGGTTCATCTAAATCTTTATCTTTTTTTGGTATAAGCGTTATTGTTGCTTCTGCTAGGGTTTCTGGTAGTTTATTTTCAGTATAAGCCTGCATGTATAAATTGAATAATCTTGGTACAATTGACTCCTGAAATCTTTTATAAAATTCATTACTAAAACCGTCTGGTCTTGGGGTCTTCCCATTTTTCAGTGAGTTTATTATTTGTTTTATTTCTTCACTAGTAATCCGTGCTCCTAATTGCTCTTGTTCTAAACTATCCAATTTTGGGAGCTTGCAATTATCTAAAACATTTGTCATTTTACTTGCATCTGACTTTATTTTAGATGTATATAAATTATGATAAAATTGGGCAAACCTCTTATTAATATCCTTAGGCAATGTTAGAAACTCACCCTTATCCGATTTAATTTTAGTAATAGTTTTTTCCTTTTCTCGTTGCTTCAGTTGCCTCGCAAGTAGTTTATGTGGCTTATCCCCAAATTCGAAGTGTGCTTGTTTTGTAATTTGGAATAATCTTATTACTCTAGCCGATAGTATTCTATTGACTTTATATTTCAATAAAGTTATCTTATTATGTTTATTTATGGTTGGGTCAGTTGCATTGTCCAGTTCTAGTAATTTTATTTTCTGTTCTATCTGCTGAAGTTCTCTTTTATTTTCCTTATTTTGAAAACTTTGGTAAGAGATTATGACACCGCGAATATATGCCTTGAAGGTTTCCCATAATAGCGGTGCAGAAATACCCGGCGTGTCATTTATTTCGAAAAAAAGTTTTGTTTGTTCTTTTATATACTCATAACCCTGCGGGTTATTTAATATGTGTGCATTGAACCTCCAAAAAGGTTTTATACTCGGCATTCCCTCAATTTTAAGTATAAAAGTCAATGGTGAGTGATCAGAAATAATACTATTATGATATGATGGTTTATTCGTATACAGGATCAATTTTGTGTCCAATAAGAAATAGTCAATTCGCGAATAAGTTTTGTGAACTGATGAATAAAATGAGTATTCCCTACCACTTGGATTTGCTATTCTCCAAACATCAGCTATGTTATTATTTTTTATATAAGTATTTAAAAATTCACAGGTCTTAGTTTTAACAAGACGCTTCCCTAGCTTTATTGATTTATCTAAGTATGGGTCTATAAACACAGTTGAAATCTCCCCCCATTATTATATTTTGAAAATTATGCTCTGCGGTTAAATCTATAATTTTCCTAAAGAATTGTGGGTTATCAACATTAGGCGCGTAAATATTTATCATAGATAATGGTGTATTTTAAATTTCTCCCGTGACTATAACATATCTTCCCTCTTTATCCGATATGGATTTCTTTAATTTAAAAGGTATGCCCTTCCGAATTACAATGGCCGTGCCTCTTGCTTTAGAAGTGAATGAGGAGTAATAGGTATGACCTATCCAATTTGCCCTTAATCTGATCTGAGTTTGTTGTTTCAAATGTGTCTCTTGTAGGAAAGCAATATCCATATTTAATGATTTTAATTGTGCCAGAATTTTACCCCTCTTAATTGGCTCATTCGCACCTCTGATGTTCCAACTACAGAAGGTGAGACCTCCGATATTTATTCAACTATTATCTTGCATTGGCTATTATTACCAGACTGTATGATTCATGTGATGCAGCCAAGTACCTCAGAATCCCGAATCCAGAGTTGTCCTTCATAATTTCTACAGTAGTTCTACATCTCCTTACACTATTAAACATAATTAAGGGAAAGAGAAAAACATAAAATAAAGTGTACATAAAAATTATTAAGTCATACAACACATAATTGTGAATAAACAAAAAAAGTGAATGTAATTTATCAAAAAAGCGATAAATTACAAAAAAGCCACCTAAGGTAGCTAGATTTGTTTTTAAATTGACCTCCGTCGATGAGATTATGCACTGGGCCTTATCCCCCTATTAGAATTTGACCCAACGTTAGTCGGTTCCCTCTAGTTGTTACCAAAATTATCATATCAGGTCATCGCTGAACAGTTTAAAATAGAATAAAATAAAAGGGAAGGTAGAAGATTTGGATTAAAATAAAAGTAATTATGGGTTAAAGTATCTCGTCAAAAATTACACTTTTCATTTACCTGTATGTTAGTTAATTCATTATTAGTATTTAGTATTTAAAATATATGTCTAACCTCCCCCACCCTTCCTGCTATATAGTTAATTGTGTTAGTATAGGACATTACGCCTTTAACGTTGGTTGAGTTTATTGCACGTAATTGGATAATAGGTCATATAGTGTGGAACAGATGCCTCGTATCATGTCCATTTCAAAAGGAGACGGTCTCATAGTTCTCCGTGCTGAAGGGTTTGGTGACGAGCTTGCGACCTTGAGCTTATCCCCCTATTATCCCCCTATCTCCCCCCCCCCCCCCCCCCCTATGTGCTTTCAGTTCAGAAGTTTAAATCGGCCTGTGTTATTAAACAGCACATTCTTGCTAGATAAGCCTGTCTGGTAACCGTCTGAAGCTTTCTAGTTTCTTGGAACAGAAAAAAAAAAGTTCCACAGATAAAATGGCTATTATTCTGTTCCTCCTTGAATTTTGTTTAAAATCTCCTGGGCATATTTGCAAGAAGAGTCCGGGTCCGTGAATGAGTGTTGCTTGTCCTTAAACGTAATTAGTATTTTTGCTGGATAGATCACGCCATAACGAACTTCAGAATGTCCATATAAAATACTGCTTGCCCTTTTAAACTCGCGTCCTTTTGCCAGAATTTCCCGAGGATAATCCCTGTAGAATCTTACGATATTATCAGCGAATGTAAGATTTTCTCCATAGGTTATCTTCTTTAATAGAGTTTCCACAGTTGAAATATCTAGAAACTTTACAATAATTTGCCTTGGTGTAGCATTATCATGTTTTTGGAAGCGACCCACTCGATGAGCCAGATCTATCTTTGGTTTTTCAGGAAGTTTGAAAACATCTTTAAGTAGATTAGTAATAAAATCACGCATTTGAAGGCCGTGTTCAGCACCCTCTTTAACTCCTACTATTCTCAGATTTTGCCTCCTTGACCTGGCCTCTAAATCTTGACATTTCTCATTCAGTTTATTCGTTAACTCCCAATTCGTATCGTGTTGTTTTTTCAGACCTGTTATTTCTTGGCTCATCTGTACCATCTCACCCTCCATTTCTTCCATCAATTTTTCCGTGTCTGTTAATTGCTTCAGCAGAGTGTCATGTTTGTTGTTATAATCTTTCCGCATACTTTCCATTTCCTTCGCTGTCCTGGACTCCAAATCTTTAAACTGCTGGTTCAGGGCTACATAAAGCTCTTTTACTTCGCCGCAGCTATTATCAATTTTCTTAGAAAGATTGTCCTCCATAGTGGAGAAGTTATTCTGAATTGTAGAATTCATTTTGGTAAATTGCTTCTGAAGATCTTTAGTAATGTCTTTAAGAATATTAGCTCTTACCGTTTCTTCCCAGCTTTTCATTTCTTTCTCCTTTGTATCACTTCTCGCAGCCATATCGCTTGTAGGTTGTTGAGGTTCCAGCTCCTCTTCCAAACTTTCAAACGTGGGTTCAGGGGTGGTTTCAAGCTCATCCAGAGCTTTTTAGAGCTGGAAACTGATTGTTGTTTTCTTGGGTCCTCTCTGACCTCTTCTCTTTCTCATCCAGTTTTTACGATAAGATCGTTTTAAATCCCAAATCCACCAGTACCGTTTGATGGAGTCAGTACCCTTGACGTTCAGCAAACCTGATAAGAATTTTTAACTCGATCCTGGCATGGGAGTCGACTTTAAACACGATTTGTCTGGAGGAGAGCTCAGTGCAGCTGCCTTCACTGCTTCATAGCAGCCAGTGGAAGTCCAGACCAAAGTCTTCTACAATTCATTTAACCGTATTTTCACATTCATATCCTCTTCTGCGGTGGTAATCAGGAAAATGTATTCTCTGATACTTTATGCATAATCAAGTAATGTGTTGCTGTGATATCAATTAACTAGTTACTGTATTTGACCATTATTTATTTGTCTTGAACATATTCTGTTTTCTACTTTGCTTCTGGTGCTGAACTTGCCCCCTCAGGCTTCTTGGTGTGTAAGTGACCATTTTATATCAAATCATGTGATAAGAAATACTCGGATTCACTAGCTTGGCTTGGACTTGCATGCTGAGAATACGCACCCTTCTGATCGTTAAGACATTTAAATTTTTTAATTGACATGCACACTGGTGGATGGCTTCCATTATGTCTGTGACAGCAGCTCATGTCCATTTTGTCAATGGACTTCAAAACTCTAACGTTCACCTTGACCGAATTTGCACAAAAAATTTACAATGTTACCATCATATATATTACAATTTGACACCCAAGTTTCAACATTATCCTGGAGACACAAGAGGATGCTGATGCTGGAATCTGAAGCAACAATCTGCTGGAGGAACTCAGCATGTCAAGTAACATCCACAGATGAAACTCGAACCATCGAGATTCTTCAGCAGATTATTTTGTTGCTAATATTCTAGATTACATATATTGATTCTGCTAACTGATTACATGACAGACAGACTTCTCATGCAGCCCATGGACCAATAAGGAGCAGAAGTTGGACTTCCTGAAAAAGTCCTTCAATAAGATGTTATATTTTACTTCGGAGTCACGTGAGTGACTACGTGAAGAACCCCGCTAGGACGCATGCGTGTCATATCACTACACGCATTGCAACGAGTCACAGCAGGGTTTTAGCGGCAGAATATAAAAGCCGGGAACAGCAGGTAAGGAGACTCTGCATTCTTTCCACTTACTTCACAGGTGGAGGCATGGACAGATCCACGAGAAACAAGAAGGCTGCGAAAAAGCTGGCGGGGGAGAATCGCGGAGTTGCGGGCAGCCAGCAGCAGCCAACGGCACACTAACCTCCCGTAATGGGAACAGCTGTGCCCGACTTCGCTCCCGCACCGGCCAAATCAACACCACGGCCGGGCGGTAAAGCGAAGCAAAAAACTGACAGAGTCGTTGACTCCGATGAGTCCGACTTTGAACAGCCGTGAGCGGCCAGTGCCCATGAGCATTGGGGCCGGTTGGAGCGGCTTCAGGAGCAGCCGCGAGCAGCCAGTGCCCGACAGCATTGGAGCCAGTTAGAGTGGCTTGAGGAACAGGAGCAGCCGCGAGCGGCCAGTGCCCGAGAGCATAGGAGCCAGATGGAGCGGCTGTTGGAGCAAATACTCCAAAGTGGCAGGCTCCGGGAGATGGAGACTAGTCACAGTGGGCAGCTAGTAAGTCCTACAGCAGTACTTCTTGTAGGGCTGCACAGTGTTTCTCCCTCATCAGAGGGGAGTACGGGGGGTCAATTCTGGGCTGACCCTGAAGAGGGGTGCAGAACATACCCCTAGTGCACATGGGGTGCAAGAAAACCTATTGGATATGATGTCCCAGTTCATTCAACCCGACCAAACTGGCCAAAACCTAGAGCCTAAAATAGCTGCAAGTATCGAAGGGACTTGAAACTACAAAAAGTTCTGAAAGTCCTAACAGCGGAAATTACGGCTTTCGCCCACACATTAAATGAACAAGACATGTCACAAGATCACCAGGATGCACTGGCTTTATTTTGCAAATCCAATACGAGTTAAATAGTATTAGGAAGAGTGCCATCCAACTGGCTTTAGACCCCAAATTTGCAGGCCTTTGCAAACCTAGAACCTCCAACCGACTCCGAACATCGGGTCCGCTGACCCGCGCCACTGGACTCCCACCATCGGGCCCGCTGACCCTCGCCACTCCACCTCCCTCCAACAACCCACAGCCGTCGCCTTACCTGGAGCCTGGACTCTCCACTGGGCCTGAAGCCCTCACGCTGCTTACTCCCACTCTCCTGGGTTTGACTCCACTGGGTCCTAGTGCCAGTCGACCCAGCCTGGTCTACCTCAGTGGCAGTTCGACTGAGTCTCCTCCCCCCACCCCCTCTAACTGTAAGTCTCCTCCCCCCACCCCCTCTAACTGTGTGGCCCCTGCTCTTCCCCACCCACACCACAGCCCTCTCACCCCCCCACCCCCTGACCACCCACCACCCCCCCACCACACATCGCCTCGTCCCCACCTGCCTTCCTCCGGCCCCAACCCCCATCCCTGTTGAGTGTTCACCATCCCCCCCGACCTCCCCCTCTCCAACACCGAACGGTCCGTCCTCAACAGAGGTCTTACCTTTGTCCCCCTCCGTCCCCACCTCAATGAATTCCGCGCCCACCACGACTTGGAGCGCTTCTACCGTCGCCTCCGCCTCACAGCTTTCTTCCATGGGAAGGAGTCCTCGCCCCCCACTGATGACCCCTTTTCCCGTCTCCAACGCACCCCCTCCTCGTGGAACCCCCCTCGTGGCCAATTTCCGGCTTTAGAACTTTTTATCAATAACTGCCGTCGCGACATCAACCGCCTCAACTTCTCCACTCCCCTGTCTCACTCCAATCTCTCACCACATGAACGTTCTGCCATCGACTCACTCCGCAACAACCCAGATTTGGTTATCAAACCCGCTGACAAGGGAGGTGCCGTGGTAGTCTGGCGCGCCGATCTCTACAAAGCTGAGGCCACGCGCCAACTATCGGACACCTCCTCCTACTTACCCCTGGACCATGACCCCACTGACGAGCACCAGGCCACCATCTCCAGCACCATCACCAACTTCATCCACTCCAATGCCCTACCGGACCGAGCCTCCAACCTCATCGTTCCCCAGCCCCGCACAGCCCGATTTTACCTTCTCCCTAAAATCCACAAACCTGATTGTCCTGGAAGACCCATTGTCTCCGCCTGTTCGTGCCCCACCGAACTAATTTCCAAATACCTTGACTCCATCCTATCACCCTTGGTTAAATCCCTCCCTACCTATGTCCAAGACACCTCAGACACTCTCCGTCGTCTCCGCGCATTCAATCCTCTAGGCCCTCACCCCCTCATCTTCACCATGGACGTCCAATCACTATACACCTCCATCCCCCACCACGATGGTCTCACAGCCCTCCGGTTCTTCCTCGACCAGAGAAGCAACCCATACCCAGCCACTGACACTCTCCTCCGCCTAGCGGAGCTGGTCCTTACCCTCAATAACTTCACGTTCAACTGCTCCCACTTCCTCCAAATACAAGGCGTAGCTATGGGCACACGCATGGGCCCCAGCTATGCCTGCCTATTTGTAGGTTACGTTGAGCTATCCTTGTTCAATACATACCAGGGCCCCATCCCCGACCTCTACCTCCGCTACATCGACGACTGCTTTGGTGCCACCTCCTGCACCCGCACACAACTGACTGACTTCATCCACTTCACCACTAACTTCCATCCGGCACTCAAATACACCTGGACCATTTCCGACACTTCCCTACCATTCCTTGACCTCACTATCTCCATTGCAGGCGATAGACTTCTAACCGACATACACTATAAACCCACTGACTCCCATGGCTATCTGGACTACACTTCTTCCCACCCTGCTTCCTGTAAGGACTCCATCCCCTACTCCCAATTCCTCCGTCTACGCCGCATCTGCTCCACGGATGAGGCGTTCCACACCAGGACATCTGAAATGTCCTCACTATTCAGGGAACGGGGGTTCCCCTCCTCCACCATAAATGAGGCTCGCACCAGGGTCTCTTCCATACCCCGCAACACTGCTCTCTCTCCCCATCCCCGCACTCGCAACAAGGGCCGAGTCCCCCTAGTCCTCACCTTTCACCCCACCAGCCGTCACATACAAAAAGTAATCCTCCGTCGGTTTCGCCACCTCCAACGTGACCCCACTACTCGCCACATCTTCCCATCTCCCCCCATATCTGCCTTCCGCAAAGACCGCTCCCTCCATAACTCCCTTGTCAATTCTTCCCTTCCCTCTCGGTCCACCCCCTCCCCGGGCACTTTCCCTTGCAACCGCAAGAGATGCAACACTTGTCCCTTTACCTCCCCCCTCGACTCCGTTCAAGGACCCAAGCAATCGTTCCAGGTGCGACAGAGGTTTACCTGCATCTCTTCCAACCTCATCTATTGCGTCCGCTGCTCTAGATGTCAGCAGATCTATATCGGTGAGACCAAGCGGAGGTTGGGCGATCGTTTCGCCGAACACCTCCGCTCGGTCTGCAATAACCAAGCTGACCTCCCGGTGGCTCAGCACTTCCAACTCCCCTCCCACTCCGCCTCCGACCTCTCTGTCCTGGGTCTCCTCCATGGCCACAGCGAGCAGCACCGGAAATTGGAGGAACAGCACCTCATATTCCGTTTGGGGAGTCTGCACCCCGGGGGCATGAACATTGAATTCTCCCAATTTTGTTAGTCCTTGCTGTCTCCTCCCCTTCCTCAGCCCCCCTGCTGTCTCCTCCCATCCCCCAGCCTTCTGGCTACTCCTCCTTTTCCCTTTCTTGTCCCCACCCACCCCCGCCCCCGATCAGTCTGAAGAAGGGTTTCGGCCCGAAACGTTGCCTATTTCCTTCGCTCCATAGATGCTGCTGCACCCGCTGAGTTTCTCCAGCTTTTTTGTGTAACCAACCAATATTACTATTTGGAGGTGACTTATCCAAACAGGTAAAAGAACTTGACGAAGAGGCTAAAACCCTGGGGCTCATTAAAGCAACGTCCAAAAACTACTTCGGCCAGAAACAGCACCCCTATGCACCCACCAGTTGGACAAGACAAACTGGTGAAAGCTCGAAGGCCAGGAACACTCAACATCGGTCTTTTTTAGGCCATGGCCCAGACCGGCTTTCCTGGGAAAATGCGCAAACCCTCAACACCGACTCAACTACAGACCCAGACACCGGCACCTCAACGTCCACGGAGGATGCCGACAAAGTAACAAACCTACCACTGGTAACCATGGAGGTAGGTGGGTCTGGTTCCTTACGAATTGAAGGGGGCATGGAGGTTGGTGGGAGATTACACTTCTATCTGGACGCATGGAATAAGTTAACTACCGACACATATTTTAAACAGTATCCAGGGTTATACCATAGAATTTATACAAAAACATAACCCTCCAGTTCAGCATGTACCGAACCAAATGTTCGTGCTTACAGGCAATAGTACCCATAAGAGGTGACCACAGATGTTATTTAAAATTCAACTGGATGGGACAGCTCTGACAGTACAGGGCACTGCCTAATGGGCTAACATCAGCCCCAGGCTGTTCACTAAAATTTTGAAACCAGCCCTAGCATTTCTGCGGAAACAAAAACACATGGTAAAGGCATATCTAGATGACATACTTATTGTGGCAAAACTTTTGAATTGGCTAAACAAACGGTAACACCCACAAAACAATTATTTGAAAAACTGGGGTTTATCATCCATCCAGTTAAATCTAAATTAACGCCTTCAACCACAATGGATTACCTGGGGTTCACCATTAACTCAGTTCACATGTCAGTGACTTTGCCGAAAGAAAAGGTTACAGCCTTAATAGAGGCTTGCAGCAAAATCATTGACATCACTAAACCATCCATCAGACTGGCAGCAAGAATAATTGGCAAAATAGTGGCTGCGTTTCCAGCCACACAATTCGGACCTTTACATTATCGAAATTTCAGAGGGCTAAAATACGAGCACTCAAAATTAATGGTGGTCATTGTGACAGACCAATGAAGCTACCAACAGAGGCCATAATGGAACTAAAATGGTGGAAAGATAACATTAGGCATTGTTCCAATCCAATCATTATCAGCAACCTGTCTATGGTACTAGAAACTGATGCCAGTGCACTTGGTTGGGGTGCTACCAATTCCATCTCCAGCTGTGGAGGGAGATGGAATGCACAGGAGGCATCATTATTACAAACACTGGGCATAAACCTACCTGGAAATGTTAGGTGCATTCCATGGCCTTAAGTCATATTGTTCTGGGTTATAGCACCAGCATGTTAGACTACAAATGTGGACAACACCACCGTGGTAGCATATATCAACCATATGGGTGGAAACAAATTGACATCATTTGTGGCCAACACAATTTGGCAAATGGTGTATCCAGAGAGATATTTGGAATTTCAGCTACCTACTTACCAGATAAACTAAATTTAGTGTCAGACACCAGGTCACGCAAATTCAATGAAAACACTGAATGGATTTGGATAAAAATTTATTTGCTGAAATTCTCATCCAGGCTCAATCACCAGTTATCGAATTATGTTTCATGGGAACCAGACCCTGGGGCAGTGGCAACAGATGCATTTTCGCTGCATTGGGGGAAATTGTTTATTTATGCATTCGCTCCTTTCTGCCTCATCAGTTGGGTATTAAGGAAAATACAGCAAGACTCTGCGTCTGGTATTTTGATAGTACCCGATTGGCCTACTCGACCATGGTTCCCGGTGATACTCGACATGTATTAGAACCATGCATCACCATCCATCATAGACCTAATTTACTGGTTCATCCCGTAACAAGGGAAAGTC
>JAWMAR010005435.1:0-29831 GCA_036785375.1 Leucoraja ocellata
TACTGTAACCCCACAGAATAGTAACACAGGAATGGGTACACAGTACTCACACACAGGCTCAGGATTGAGCAAGGGTTCCAAAGAGGAGCGGGCGGGAGGTTCGAATCCATGTGGGCAGTCGGGAAATGGCTGGAGAGTCTTGCATGAATGCTGAGAACAATCTGGCCCTGTGTGAGTGGTGAGGAGAGTCGATACACCGGGTTCATTGGTGATCAGAGGCAAGTGAGTGCAAGAGGTGAGGAGAGTTGGGCTGATGGGAGGGAAGTGGCAGGCAGGTAGGTGAGGAGAAGGAGGGAGTGGTGGAACAGTACTGGGAAGTGAAGTGGATGAGAATGAGGAGAGGCTAGACTGTGACATCCTCTGGCAGCTGGTTCCAGGCACCCACCACCCTTTGTGTGATAAGGTAACTCCTCACATTCCTATTAGATAGAGTCTAATACAGAGAATGTGAGCTTCTCCACTTTGGCGGCAAAAACAAGGGGGGGGATATTATCTCAATGGGGTTCGGTTAGGTAAGGGGGAGGTGCAGCAAGACCTGGGGGTCCTTGTACACTGGTCACTGAAGGTTGGTGTGCAGGTACAGCAGGTTGTGAAGAAAGCTAATGGAGTGTTGGCCTTCATACCAAGAGGATTTCAGTCTAGGAGCAAAGTGGTCCTTCTGCAGTTGTACAGGGCCCTGGTGAGACCACATCTGGAGTATTGTGTACAGTTTTGGTCCACACGCAGGCACGCACGCACATGCATGCACACACGTACACGTACACACACACAGACAGACGCACACACGCACACGCGTACACACACACACGTACACACACACACACACACACACACGTACACACACACGTACACACACACACACACACACACACACACACACACACAGAAAGAGAGAGCGAGAGAGAGAGTGAGAAAAAGAGAGAGAGAGGAAAAAGAGCGAGAGAGAGAGGGGGAGAGATATTGAGAGAGATGGAGAGAGAAAGGGAGACGGAGAGAGAGGCAGAGGGATAGGGTGTGAGAGAGAGGGGGAGAGAGAGGGGGAGAGAGAGAGAGAGAGGGTCTCTCTTTCTCTCTCTGTCTCTCCCTCGACATACGAGAGAAGGGGAGAGAGAGAGAGAGAGAGATCGAGCGAGCGGGAGAGGAGGAATAGGGGGAGAGAGAGGAGAGTGGGGGGAAGAGTGTGGGGGGGGGGGAGAGTGTGGAGGGGGGGGAGAGTGTGGGGCGGAGAATGTGGGGAGGGAATGTTCCCAACACTGGGAACAATTTCCTGCATCTAGCCTCCCCCCCCCCCCCACACTATACCCCTTAAGAATTTTGTAAGTTTCTATAAGATCCCCTCCATCTTCTACATTCTAGCGAGTATAAGCCGAGTCTATCCAGTCTTTCGTCATATGAAAGTCCTGCCCCAGGATGCAGACTCCCCAAGCAGAATATGAGGTGCTGTTCCTCCAATTTCCGGTGCTGCTCGCTGTGGCCATGGAGGAGACCCAGGACAGAGAGGTCGGAGACGGAGTGGGAGGGGGAGTTGAAGTGCTGAGCCACCGGGAGGTCAGCTTGGTTATTGCGGACCGAGCGGAGGTGTTCGGCGAAACGATCGCCCAACCTCCGCTTGGTCTCACCGATATAGATCAGCTGACATCTAGAGCAGCGGATGCAATAGATGAGGTTGGAGGGGATGCAGGTGAACCTCTGTCGCACCTGGAACGACTGCTTGGGTCCTTGAATGGAGTCGAGGGGGGAGGTAAAGGGACAAGTGTTGCATTTCCCGTGGTTGCAAGGGAAAGTGCCCGGGGAGGAGATGGTACGGGAGGGAAGGGAAGAATTGACAAGGGAGTTATGGAGGGAGCGGTCTTTGTGGAAGACAGATATGGGGGGAGATGGGAAGATGTGGCGAGTGGTGAGGTCACACGCCTTGTACTCGCTAGAATTTATAAGATTGAGGGGGGATCTTATAGAAAGTTACAAAATTCTTAAGGTGTTGGACAGGAAGATTATTCCCGAGGTTGGGGAAGTCCAGAACAAGGGGTTGCAGTTTAAGGATAAGAGGGAAGTCTTTTAGGACCGAGATGAGAAAAACATTTTTCACACAGAGAGTGGTGCATCTGTGGAATTCTCTGCCACAGAAGGTAGTTGAGGCCAGTTCATTGGCTATATTTAAGAGGGAGTTAGATGTGGCCCTTGTGGCTAAAGGGATCAGGGGGTATGGAGAGAAGGCAGGAACAGGATACTGAGTTGGATGATCAGCCATGATCATATTGAATGGCGAATGGTGCAGGCTCGAAGGGCCGAATGGCTTCTACTCCTGCACCTATTGTCTATGTGTCTAATGGGGGCGGTGATTTTGTGGTGAAGGGTGGGTGGGTGGGTGGGTCCAGAAACTGCCGGAGATTCGGTGGGGCAGGTGGGTGGATCTACGGTGGGTGGATCTTTGTGGAGGAATCGGAGGTCACCAGGGTCACAAGAACCATCTGTGGACCAGGTCACTGAGGATCCTCAGTGTGTTGGGGAGAGAGGGGGGGGGGTGAGCAGATGGGATGGATATGGAACGGGTTCCTAAACTCCGCGACGCTGAGCGCATTTTACAATCAGGGAGACGGGCGATTTCACCAATTGTTTGAACTGCTGCCTGAACTTAGTCTGTGTGAGGGCGTAAAGAGCCGTGTTTGTGCAGCAGCTCAGGGTCTGCAACATGAAGCCCAGTTCGCCAATGAAGAAGTCTGGAATGACCACGCTAGGAATTAAATAAGCCAGTCTGTTCCACACAACATATACCGCATATCCAGGTTAGCCGGAAAGTTCCTGAAGATTGGCGGGTAGCAAACGTAACCCCACTTTTTAAGAAGGGAGGGAGAGAGAAAATGCGGAATTACAGACCAGTTAGTCTAACATCGGTAGTGGGGAAACTGCTAGAGTCAGTTATTAAAGATGGGATAGCAGCACATTGGAAAGTGGTGAAATCATTGGACAAAGTCAGCATGGATTTACGAAAGGTAAATCATGTCTGACGAATCATATAGAATTTTTAGAGGATGTAACTAGTAGCGTGGATAGGGGAGAACCAGTGGATGTGGTGTATCTGGACTTCCAGAAGGCTTTCGACAAGGTCCCACATAAGAGATTAGTATACAAACTTAAAGCACACACCATTGGTGGTTCAGTATTGAAGTGGATGGAGAACTGTCTGGCAAACAGGAAGCAAAGAGTAGGAGTAAACGGGTCCTTTTCACAATGGCAGGCAGTGACTAGTGGGGTACCGCAAGGCTCAGTGCTGGGACCCCAGCTATTTACAATATATATTAATGATCTGGATGAGGGAATTGAAGGCAATATCTCCAAGTTTGCGGATGACACTAAGCTGGGGGGCAGTGTTAGCTGTGAGGAGGATGCTAGGAGACTGCAAGGTGACTTGGATAGGCTGGGTGAGTGGGCAAATGTTTGGCAGATGCAGTATAATGTGGATAAATGTGAGGTTATCCATTTTGGTGGCAAAAACGGGAAAGCAGACTATTATCTAAATGGTGGCCGATTGGGAAAGGGGGAGATGCAGCGAGACCTGGGTGTCATGGTACACCAGTCATTGAAGGTAGGCATGCAGGTGCAGCAGGCAGTAAAGAAAGCGAATGGCATGTTAGCTTTCATTGCAAAATGATTTGAGTATAGGAGCAGGGAGGTTCTACTGCAGTTGTACAGGGTCTTGGTGAGACCACACCTGGAGTATTGCGTACAGTTTTGGTCTCCAAATCTGAGGAAGGACATTATTGCCATAGAGGGAGTGCAGAGACGGTTCACCAGACTGATTCCTGGGATGTCAGGACTGTCTTATGAAGAAAGACTGGATAGACTTGGTTTATACTCTCTAGAATTTAGGAGATTGAGAGGGGATCTTATAGAAACTTACAAAATTCTTAAGGGGTTGGACAGGCTAGATGCAGGAAGATTGTTCCCGATGTTAGGGAAGTCCAGGACAAGGGGTCACAGCTTAAGGATAAGGGGGAAATCCTTTAAAACCGAGATGAGAAGAACTTTTTCACACAGAGAGTGGTGAATCTCTGGAACTCTCTGCCACAGAGGGTAGTTGAGGCAAGTTCATTGGCTATATTTAAGAGGGAGTTAGATGTGGCCCTTGTGGCTAAAGGGATCAGGGGGTATGGAGAGAAGGCAGGAACAGGATACTGAGTTGGATGATCAGCCATGATCATATTGAATGGCGAATGGTGCAGGCTCGAAGGGCCGAATGGCCTCTACTCCTGCACCTATTTTCTATGTGTCTAATGGGGGCGGTGATGTTGGTGAGAGTGTGGTGAAGGGTGGGTCGGTGGGTCCAGAAACTGCCGGAGATTTGGTGGGGCAGGTGGGTGGATCCACGGTGGGTGGATCTTTGTGGAGGAATCGGAGGTCACCAGGGTCACAAGAAACATCTGTGGACCAGGTCACTGAGAATGCTCAGTGTGTTGGGGAGAGAGGGGGGGGGGGGGGGGGGTGAGCAGATGGGATGGATATGGAACGGGTTCCTAAACTCCGCGACGCTGAGTGCATTTTACAATCAGAGAAACGGGCGATGTCACCAATTGTTTGAACTGCTGCCTGAACTTAGTCTGTGTGAGGGCGTAAAGAGCCGTGTTTGTGCAGCAGCTCAGGGTCTGCAACATGAAGCCCAGTTCGCCAATGAAGAAGTCTGGATAGCCCACGCTAGGAATTAAATAAGCCAGTCTGTTCCAGACAACATATACCGCATAGACCCCCCACAACACGATTAAATTCCCCGAGATGACCAGCAATAAAATGAGGGATTTCCTGCGGCTCTCCATCTCCGGGTCTTTGCCACTCTCCCCACGGCTGGGAACCCGCAATCTCCTGCGGGATCTGCTCGCCACTAACACGTATCTGATGGTCAAAGTGTTGAACACAACAATGAGGCCAAATGGCATCACGGGGGTGATGAGATACTGGAGAAACTCCCCGATTCCCCAGGACAGTGAGTCAAGAACACCGGGTCTTTCCCCACAAAACCAGGGCTCATTAGCTGGCCAGTACCCACCGCTCAACATAAAATACCAGAAGCTGTTCTTTAAACAGCTCAGCACGGTCACTGTCCCCAGAACCACAGCCGCTGTTCTCTCGGTGCAATAGTTTGTTTTCAGCTTCTGGCAACAAATGGCCACAAATCGATCAAAGGTGAAGGTGACGGTGAACCAGACAGAACAGTCGGTGACGGCGTAAAGGCAGAAGGCGTGGATATTACACACTGGGACATTGAACAGGAACAGAAATGTTTCCCGGTAAGCAATGGGAATGTGCCTCATTATCAGGTCGACAATAATGACCAGTAGATCGGCCGCTGCCATGGCCATCAGGTAGCGAGTGACACCAGTGGAGAGACCACACTTTCCCCGGGACAGGAACACAATGGTCAGCGTGTTCACTGTGAGGAGGGAGGGAAGTAAACAGAGACATGACACACAGCCATATTGAATGGCGGTGCAGGCTCGAAGGGCCGAATGGCCTACTCCTGCACCTAATTTCTATGTTTCTATGTTTCTATGAGAAGCTGCAGTGGTTGGGATAAAGAATCAGATCTGTGTCTGACCATTTCTCACTTCACCATGGAATTTTTGCTCTTTGCTTCACTGTGAGTGAATGAAATATTATACATCAGAGTAGGTATGAGCGAGCGAGGTAAGTGAGAGAAGGAAGGAGTTCAGGGACTTTATTGCCATCTGCATCGGTGCAAGGGAGGTGATGGTACATTAGACAATCTTGCTTACAGCAGCATGGTAAGACACATAGACTGAAACCGCCGACATAAACACAGGCGGGTGACACATACTCACACACAATGTACACATCAATTCTACAAGGCGGGCGGGCGGGCGGGTTACAGAACCAACTCGCGTGTTTAATAAACAAAGACATTAGGACAACATTAGAAAACAAGTCTACACAGAGAATGTTTCCACCTGTGGGATAGTCTAGGAACAGAGGTCACATCCTCGCAACTAAAAGGGCGTTCCTTTAGGAAGGAGATGAGGAGGAATATAGAAGCATAGACACATAGACAATAGGTGCTGGAGTAGAGGCCATTCGGCCCTTCGAGCCTGCACCGCCATTCAATATGATCATGGCTGATCATCCAACTCAGTCTCCTGTACCTGCCTTCTCTGCATTCAGTAGATGCCTTTAGCCACAAGGGCCACATCTAACTCCCTCTTAAATATAGCCAATGAACTGTGGCCTCAACTACCTTCTGTGGCAGAGAATTCCACAGATTCACCACTCCGTGTATGAAAAAAATGTTTTTCTCTTCTAGGTCCTAAAAGATTTCCCCCTTATCGTTAAACTGTGTGTGACCCCTTTTTCTGGACTTCCCCAACATCGGGAACAATCTTCCTGCATCTAGCCTGTCCAACCCCTTAAGAATTTTGTAAGTTTCTATAAGATCACCCCTCAATCTTCTAAATTCTAGCGAGTACAAGCTGAGTCTATCCAGTCTTTCTTCATATGAAAGTCCTGACATCCCAGGAATCAGTCTGGTGAACCTTCTCTGTACTCCCTCTATGGCAAGAATGTCTTTCCTCAGATTAGGAGACCAAAACTGTACGCAATACTCCAGGCGTGGTCTCACCAAGACCCTGTACAACTGCAGTAGAGCCTCCCTGCTCCTAGACTCAAATCATTTCAACTTGATAGTGATAAACCTCTGATCCCCACAAACAGGCAGCATCAACACATTACCCATTACTCTGTGGAAGATTTCTACAAGGGACACATATGTCATGGATTGTCCGAGCTACAGACATTTATATCGGATCCCATCACTGCCGCTTCTTGCCTGCTGTTGAGCGGGAATTTGGACGGGGACTTACCTGGAAGAGCAACAAGGGCTATCACGGGATAAAGGACAGGCTGTATAACCTGGAGTGCAAAGTAGATTCGATTACTTAAGTTGTACCAAGGATCTGAAATATAGTCGATCATATAGAAGACTCCCAGTTCCATGGCGGCAACTTCCCAGTCTACCGTTTACACAGACCGATCCACTTGTGTACCACCGCACGCACTCTCTCACTGTTCCCCGATTACACTCGGTGACATTCACTTCACTCTCTAATATTCCCGGATTCCGAAACATCCATCTAACATCCCACTTTATTGTCCACAGATTCCCAATGGGTTTTCTCCCTCTGTGGATGGACCTGCTGCTCTCTGTCTGTCTGTCTGTCACGGGCGGGATGATCTCACCAACACTCACATATCCCAGCAACAACAGGAATGGTTTATATTGGGAACTGGCAAATCTCCAGTGGGTGGGTGACACAACCGGGCAGGCTCCGTGTAGACTGACGTTAGTTACACTCACTGAACAAACATCTACTGTTAACTCTTTTGTGTCCGGGCACAAAGTGCCTCCATCCCTCACGGAAAGGGCACCAGTCATCATGGGTGATGATATCCAGTCTATATGTTCTGTCTAGTGGACAGTAGGTGCCGGGGGAGGGAGGGAGCAATCTACAGGCCTGGTACAATCCGAACCATCTCTCCGCAATCTCCATAATCGTGAGCAGTCGCCTGCAATCGCAATGTTCAGTTTATTTGTTTCAATTGACGAGTGCATTTCAGGAATCTTCATTCATTTAATCTGACATCTTGAAATATAGAACATAGGTGCAGGGGTAGAGGCCATTCGGCCCTTCGAGCCTGCTCCGCCATTCAATATGATCATGGCTGATCATCCAACTCAGTATCCTGCACCTGCCTTCTCTCCATACCCCCTGATCCCTTTAGCCACAAGGGCCACATCTAACTCCCTCTTAAATATAGCCAATGAACTGTGTGGCCTCAACTACCTTCTGTGGTAAAGAATCCCACAGATTCACCACTCTGTGTGAAAAATTATTTTCTCATTTCGGTCCTAAAATACTTCCCCCTTATCCTTAAACTGTGTGGCCCCTTGTCCTGGACTTCCCCAACATCGGGAACAATCTTCCTGCATCTAGCGTGCCCAACCCCTTAAGAATTTTGTAGGTTTCTAGAAGACCCCCCCCCCCACTCTATTTTCTAACCTAGCGAGTACAAGCCGAGTCTATCCAGTCTTTCATCATATGAAAGTCCTGACATCCCAGGAATCAGTCTGGTGAACCTTCTCTGTACTCCCTCTATGGCAACAATGTCTTTTCTCAGATTAGGAGACCAAAACTGTACGCAATACTCCAGGTGTGGTCTCACCAAGACCCTGTACAACTGCAGTAGAACCTCCCTGCTCCTATACTCAAATCCTTTTGCTGTGGATGCTAACATACCATTCGCTTTCTTAGAAACATAGAAACATAGATGATGGATAGAACAGGTCTATGGCCACCACGTTGTTTAATCTCTTACATTCCTGGGCTTTCGAAGTGCCGAACCAGGCCCTGTGGCAACCATTCTCTACCTTAGACTTGTAAAAGATCGGGAGAACATTCACCGCCACATCGATGTCCTCTCTGCTCGACTCTAACACAGTCAAGTTGGTTGACTTTATTTATGATTCAATCAATTTGTTGGGTCCACGACAGATCTTCAGAAATATTCACGGCAAGGAACATAACGTTGTTGACTCTCTCTCTCCACCATCGAACCGTGGATGAAGACAGGTTAATCCATCCTCGGCCTTCCTCTTCTAAAATCAGCAATATACCACTTGCCCGTGGGAAACACATTGACGAAGGGCGTGTGAAGTGTCGTGGATCGGACCAGGGGGATAGGATGGAATCCAGGTATGTGGAAAATAATTAGTGGGGGCAAGAACACGCTGAAACAATGGGTCTACCTGGACAGTCAGAAGAAGCACGTTGGGACTGGGTTCCAAATGTTGTGCCTATTTTCATGAAGGGCTGCAAGGAACATACGGGGAACTATAGGCCGGTAAGGTTAACGTCTGTAGTTGGTAAATTGCTGGAGAGTATTCTGTGGGGTAGGATATGAATGAATGAATGCATGAATGAATGAATGCTTGAATAATGAATGATTGAATGTATGAATGTTTGAGTGAGTGATTGAATGAGTGAATGAAAGAGTGAATGAATGAATGAGTGAGTGATTGAGTGAGTGAATGAGTGAATGACTGAGTGAATGAGTGAATGATTGAGTGATGAGTGAATGAGCGAATGAATGTATGAATGAATGAGTGAATGAATGAATGAGTCAGTGAATGAGTGAGTGAATGAGTGAATGAATGAGTGAATGAGTGAATGCATGAGTGAATGAATGAGTGAATGAGTGAATGAATGTATGATTGATGAGTGAATGTATGAATGAATGAGTGAGTGAATGAGTGAATGCCTGAGTGAATGAGTGAATAATGAGTGAATGAGTGAATGAGTGAATGAATGAATGGATGAGTGAATGAATGTATGAATGAATGAGTGAATGTATGAATGAATGAGTGAGTGAGTGAATGAGTGAATGATTGAGTGAATGATTGAGTGAATGAATGTATGAATGAGTGAATGGATGAATGAATGCGTGAGTGAATGGATGAATGAATGAGTGAGTGAACGAATGAATGCGTGAGTGAGTGAATGAGTGAATGCATGAGTGATTGAGTGAATGAATGGATGAGTGAGTGAATGAATGAGTGAATGAATGATGAATGAATGTATGAATTAGTTCATTGGCCAAGTAGACACATACAGTGATTTAGCCTTGGTGAATTTACAGGCATTTGGGTGGGCAAGGGCTGATTAGGGACTGTCAGCATGGTTTTGTATGTTGGAGGTCGAATCTCACAAATATAATTGATTTTTTCGAAGACGTGAGAAAAAAGGTTGATGTAAGCAGAGCTGTGGATGTTGTGTACATGGACTTTATAAAAAGAGGAATCGAATATAGGAGCAAAGAGGTCCTTCTGCAGTTGTACAGGGCACTTATGAGACCACACCTGGAGTATTGTGTGCAGGTTTGGCCTGTTGGTCTTCATCACAAGAGGAGTTGAGTATAGGAGCAAAGAGGTCCTTCTGCAGTTGTACAGGGCCCTGGTGAGACCACACCTGGAGTATTGTGTGCAGTTTTCGTCACCTAATTTGAGGAAGGGCATTCTTGCCATTGTGGGAGCCCAGCGTAGGTTCACCAGGTTAATTCCTAGGATGGTGGGACTGTCATATGCTGAGAGAATGGAGCGGCTGGGCTTGTACACTCTGGTGTTTAGAAGGATGAGAGGAGATCTCATTGAAATGTATAAGATTGTTAAGGGTTTGGACACGCTAGAGGCAGGAAACATGTTCCCGATGTGGGGGAAGTCCTGAACAAGGGGCCACAGTTTAAGAATAAGGGGTCGGCCATTCGAATGAAGACGAGGAAACACTTTTTCTTACAGAGTGTTGTGAGTCTGTGGAATTCTCTGCCACAAAGGGCGGTGGAGGCCGGTTCTCTGGATGCTTTCAAGAGATTGCTAGACAGGGCTCTTAAAATAGCGGAGTCAGGGGATATGGGGAGAAGGCAGGAACGGGGTCCTGATAGGGGATGATCAGCCATGATCACATTGAATGGCGGTGCTGGCTCGAAGGGACGAATGGCCTCTACTCCTGCACCTGTTGTCTATTGACTTCAGTAAGGTGTTCGATAAGGTGCCGCATGGTCGGCTGCTCTGGAAGGTTAGATCGCATGGGATCCAAAGAGAGATAGCTGAATGGATAGCAAATTGGCTCCATGGAAGGAAGCAGAG
The DNA here is from genome assembly GCA_036785375.1 of Leucoraja ocellata. NCBI lineage: Eukaryota > Metazoa > Chordata > Chondrichthyes > Rajiformes > Rajidae > Leucoraja > Leucoraja ocellata. The sequence continues at coordinate 10,700 of JAWMAR010005435.1, forward strand.
AGTGATGATGGAACGTTGCTTCTCAGACTGGATGCCTGTGACTAGTGGTGTGCCTCAGGGTTCAGTGTTGGGCCAGTTACTGTTTGTCATCTACATCAATGATTTGGATGAGAACATACAGAGCAAGATTAGCAAGTTTGTTGATGATACAACAGTGAGTGGTTTTGCAGGTAGTGAAGATGGTTGTACAGGCCTGTACAAAGCTTTTCAAAAAGGGGGTTGGCATGACAGGATTACAAAAAACTCAATGTGAAATAATGTGCACGCTACGCACATCACGAGCGCGAAGTGTGAAGTCCCTCGATGCCAGGGTCCAGGGCCCGTTTAAGTGTCCTGGAAGCTCAGGGGTTTTAGATGCTTTCTGGTGCATTCTGAGCATTATTTTGGAGCATTTTTGCACCAAATTTATGACCAAATATCAGAAATTAACAGGAATCTGAGTGGTAGCTTTTTCACACAAAGGGTGTATGTAACGAGCTGCCAGAGGAGGTAGTTACGGCTGGGAATATCTTAATGTTTTAGAGACAGTTGGACACATACATGGATAGGACAGATTTAGATGGATATGGGCCACACGCATGTGAGTGGGACTAGTTTAGATGGGACATGTCGGTCTGTGTGGGCAAGTTGGGCTGAAGGACCTGTTTCCACACTGCATCATTCTATGACTAAAAAGTGAAGAAGCAAAATGCATGTAGATAGGTAGAGCAGATTTGAAAGAGGAGTGAAATGTAAAGGCAGAGAGAGGTTTATGGGTGGAAGGAACATAGGAAAGGAGGGGGGAGAGTGATTGTTACCTAAACCATCGTGAGCTACTTTGTTACGGTGTTTGCCCTCTCGTATAACGTCTCTGCTGCCTTGGGTGATGCAGGACAGGACACAAGCTTTGGGACACGGTGTGAAGCTGTTGCCGTCTGTCCCAGCCTGGTAAAAACCTGGATGGAGTGGATTTGGAGAGGATGTTTCCACTAGTGGGAGACTATCGGACCAGTGGCCACAGCCTCAGAATTAAAATACATTCCTTTAGGAAGGAGATGAGCAGGAATTTCTTAAGTCAGTGGGTGATGAACTGTGGAATTCATTGCCACAGCCAGCTGTGGAGGTCCAGTCAATGGACATTTTTCAGGAGGAGATTGATAGATTCTTGATTGATACGGGTGTCAGAGGTAATGGGGAGAAGGCAGGAGATGTGTTTGAGAGGGAAAGATAGATCGAGTCTTAGAGTGATACAGTGTGGAAACAGGCCCTTCGGCCCAGCATGTCCCATCTGCACTAGTCCCACCTGCCCACGTTTGATCCATATCCCTCCGAACCTGTCCTATCCATGTACCTGTCTAACTGTTTCTTATATGTTGCGATAGTCCCTGCCTCAACTACTTCATCTGGCAGCTTGTTCCATACACCTACCACCCTTTGTGTGAAAAACATACCCCACAGATTCCTATTAAATCTTTTGCCCTTCACCTTCAACCTATGTCCTCTGCTCCCCGATTCACTTATCTGGGCAAAAGACTCAACCATATCTATTCAAATCATGATTTTATACACCTCTATTAGATCATCTCTCATCCTCCTGTGCTCCATGAAATAGAGTCCCAGCCTACTCAACCTCTCCCTATAGCTCTGGCCCTCTAGTCCTGGCAACATCCTCATAAATCTTCACTACCCTTTCCAGTTTGATGACATCTTTCCTATAACATGGTGCCCAGAACTGAATACAATACTCTGAATGCAGCCTCACCAACTTCTTATGCAACTGCAACATGACCTCCCAACTTCTATACTCAGCCTGGCCCGCTGAGTTACTCCAGCACTCTGTGAAACGTCACAGAAATGGGCAAGATTAGCAAGTTTGCTCATGATACAGAAGTGAGTGGTTTTGCAGATAGTGAAGATGGTTGTGAAAGATTGCAGCAGGAGCTGGATCAATTGGCCAGGTGGGCAGAGGAATGGTTGATGGTTGCATGGTTCCTTGAAGGTTGTGTCGCAGGTATATCAGGTGGTCAAAACGTATTTTGGCACTTTGGCCTTCATCAGTCAGAGTATTGAGTATAGAAGTTGGGAGGTCATGTTGCAGTTGTATAAGACGTTGCTGAGATCGGATTTAGAATATTGTGTTCAGTTCAGGGCACCATGCTATAGGAAAGATGTCAAACTGAAAATAGTACAGAGATCCCCTTCCTGGTCTGTCCAATCAGGGTTGTGTCATCTGCAAACTTGAGAAGCTTGACAGAGATGTCTGTGGAGGTGCAGTCATTGGTGTGTCGAGAGTAGAGGAGAGGGGAGAGTATGCATCTTGTGCTGCTCCTATGCTGAGCGTTTGTGGGTCCATATATGCTTTCCCGTCTCACATGCTGCTTCCTGTCGGTCAGGAAACTGGTGATCCACCGACAGAGGGGTTCAGGCACTGTCAACTCGGAATGTTTGGAGCGTAGTAGATTTGGCGCAATGGTGTTCAATGCAGAGCTAAAATCAACAAATAAAATCCTCGCTTAGGTCCCCTGGAGGTCTAGGTTCTGGAGGATGAAGTGTAGCCCAAATTGACTGCATCATCCACAGATCTATTGGCCCAATATGCAAAATGCAGAGAGTCCAGCAGAGGGATTGTGATATTTTTCAGCTTGGCCAGCACAAGCCTTTCAATGGTCTCCATGACTACAGAAGTCAGTGCGACAAGTCTGTAGTCTTTAAGACAAGTAATCCTTACCTTTTCGGGTACAGGGACATTAGTGGAGACTTTGGAGCAGGCAGGGTCAGTGCATCTTTGCAGGTACTGGTTAAAAATGAGTAATTGGGTGTGAAGTGTTGGTGGGGGTGGGAAAGGGTCCACTCTCTTCATTACCGGAGTCTTGCCTTAAGTAGGTGTGAGGTGGTGAATGGGGAATGAAGGGTGCAGGGTTAATACTTTGCAGACTGGGGTCTGGCTGTGTTTGTTGGGGAGGGGTACCAGGGTTACATTTCTAATTTTCAAACATGCAGTAAAACTCATTCAGGTAGTTCGTCAGCTCACAATTATCCAAAGAGTGGGGGCTTTACTCTTGTAGCTGGTGATTTCTTGCACGCCATTCCCAACTGAAGAAGAGTCACTAGCTGAGAACTTGCTCCTCAACTTCTCACAGTACCTTCCCTTGGCAACTCCGATTCCTCATCTCAGCTCTTTATCGATCAGTCTATATTTTAACTATTTAACGATTCGGCTATCGGCTTGACGCATGTTTGTCCCCCCCCCCCCCACACCCGATCTTGAAATGGAAATGTTACATCTGTATATAATGATCCAATTAAAATGTATATTTATGTCACAAACTATGGAATTCATATTTTTCAGAATTATCATTATTAAGGAAAAGAAAGGAGTTCCAATTGTTTGATATTATTTGATATTGTTTAAAATTATTCATATGGAGGAGAACATATAATAGCTCTAAAACCTACCTTAATTTTGCAATCTCATTAAAGATAATCCCCTTTCCCTCTTTCCTCCGCCATTTCTCTTTCCCCTCCCTTCCCCTCTCTCTCTCCCCCTCCCACACCCCCCCCCCCTCTTTCTGGCAGGTGGGATGAAGATGAAGGTGGCATGGGGCCAGTAGGGTGGCGTGGGCCCAGTAGCGGTCAGCAGCGGTGGTGTAGGCCCAAAGGGCGTGGTGTGGGCCCTGCGGGGGTGGTGCGGGCCCAGCGGGGGTGGTGTGGGCCCAGTGGGGGTGGTGTGGGCCCAGCGGGGGTGGTGTGGGCCCAGCGGGGGTGGTGTGGGCCCAGCGGGGGTGGTGTGGGCCCAGTGGGGGTGATGTGGGCTCAGCGGGAGTGGTGTGGGCCCAGCGGGGGTGGTGTGGGCCTAGCGGGGGTGGTGTGGGCCCAGTAGGGGTGGTGTGGGCCCAGCGGGGGTGGTGTGGGCCCAGTGGGGGTCAGCAGGGGTGGTTAGCAGGGGTGGTGTGGGCCCAGCGGTGGTGGCCTGGGCCCAGCAGGGGTGGCGTTTATTCATTTCAAAATGGAAACCTTTGTTACTGCCAAACAATTGATTTCCAAAGACTACTTCATGGCTTGCGTCGATTTAAAGATGCTTACTATTCGGTGCCTATGCGGAAGGATCACAGACGTTATTTAAAATTTAACTGGATGGGGTAGCTCTGGCAGTATAGAGCTACCGAAAGGAATAACATCCGCCCCCAGACTATTTACCAACATTTTGAAACCAGCTCTAAGTTTCTTCGGAAACAAAAACATTTGGTCATGGATTACCGACATGACATTTTAAATGTGGGAAAAACTTTGGAATTAGCCAAAATAGCTGTATCAGCCACCAAACAATTGTTTGAGAAACTGGGGTTTATCATCCATCCAGTTATATCTAAGCTAACACATTCCACCACTGTGGACTGCTTGGGGTTCACCTTTAACTTAGTTCACATGTCGGTGATTTTACCAAAGGACAAGGCAACAGACTTAACTGGGGCATGCAACAACCTTATTGATATCAGTGAACCATCTATTTGACTGATAGAAATGGTAATTGGCAATTTGCGGCTGCTTTTCCAGCCACACAGTTTTGACCTTTGCATTACCAAAATATTTACAAAGGGCAAAGGTACAAGCACTCAAAATCAATACAGGCCAATTCGATAGGCCAATGAAGCTACCAATCAAAGCAATTACGGAATTACAATGGTGGAGGGAAAACATTTGTCATTGTTCCAGCCCTATCATTGTCAGCAACCATTCAGTGGTGCTACAAACTGATGCCAGTGCTCATGGTTGGGGTGCTACTAATTCCATCTCTAGTTGTGGAGGGATATGGGATGCACAAGAGGCATCATTACTTCAGATACCTGGCATAAACTACTTGGAAATGTAGGGTGCGTTCAATGGTCTAAAATCATACTGTTCAGAAATGCATCACCTGCATGTTAAACTACAGATTGATAACATCACCGTGGTAGCATATATTAACTATATGGGTGAAATCAAATCAGTATCATGTGATAATCCGGCTAACATAATTTGGCAATGGTGTATTCATAAAAGTATTTGGATATCAGCTAGTTACCTACCGGGAAACCACAAATTCAGTGGCAGACACCAGGTCACACAAATTCAATGACAACATCGAATGGATGTTGGACCGCAAAGTGTTTGCTGATATTGTAGCACGATATCAAACACCAGATATCGATCTATTTGCATCTCGGCTTAATCATCAGTTGCTAAACTATGTTTCTTGGGAATCAGACACTGGGGCATCAGCGATGGATGCCTTCTCGCTGCATTGGGGGAAATTGTTTTTTCTTTGCATTTCTGCCTCATCAGTCCTGTATTACACAAAATACAACAAGACTCGGCGTCTGGTATTTTGGTAGTGTCCGATTGGCATACTCAACCATGGTTCCTGTGATTCTTGTTATGGTTTTAGAACCATACATCTCCGTTCCGAAACGACCAGATTTGTTGGTTCATCCTGTAATGGGGGAAAGCCATCCATGCCATAATAGGACACATTTGCTGATTGGTAGAATCTTAAGAAACCATTTCTGGACCTGGGACCAATGGACTGAACAATGAACATATCGGGTCTACATCAGGAAGTGGGAGAAACTGTTCAAGGAACAACATCACTTACTGTACGACGAACATAACCTCTGTGCTGGAATTCCTGGCTAGCCCCACTATGATGAGGTGCTCAGTTATAGTGCCATAAACTGCGCCAGAAGTGCCCTTACAGCAAATATGTGGCAAAGATCAGAGCATCATTCTGTCGGGACCTACCCCTTGTAACTAAACTTATGAGGGATATTTTAATATTAATCCCCAAGGACAAGGTATTCCCAAATATGGGATGTGAGTATAGTCCTAACATTACTGAGGAATTGGTCACCAGCAACAGCTTTGTCCCTGCATAGACTAACATATAAAATAGTCATGCGATGGCATTGGTCTCAGCACATAGAGTTCAGTGGTTATATAAACTAAGGCTGGATAGTATCAACACTTCAACGAGTAAAATAACCTTTTACATCCACGGATTAGTTAAACAGAACAGACCGGGAACGTCAGGCCTCTCAATAGAATTCAGAGCATACCTAATAGATGATCGTCTATGCATTACGAGACATTCATTCTTATACATAGAGAACACTAAACAACTCAGGGGCAATGAGATGGCATTACTGATCAGCCACTAACAGGCCCATAATGTAAAGAAGTCTCAACAACTCATTGTCTTAACTATAGCTTTATTAACTGTTCACAACATTACTGCTCTAGCTGTACGTGGTCTGTCACCGGAGCTAGAGAGAGAGAGCCAAGGGTGGGAGCATGCAATTATACACCTAAGGAGGGGAGTGGTTAGGGGTAGTGAGGTCACTATGTTAAAGGCACATGCACTAGCCATCTACATCCTTCCTCTTAGAACAAAGCAATATACTAGTGACTGAACGACCACGTCTCATGCGCTACAAGCAGGCACACAATGATTACAGAGCTAAACAAAATCCCCATACCGGACAGGCGGCTTAACCAGCCTGCCAAACCGGGTGCGATGTTTGCCACCTCCTCCCCCTGCAGGAACAAGAGCGGGCGGAGCCGGGGCAGGCGAGCGAACCGGGGAAATAGGCGGAGAAGCGGCAGGCGAAGACAGTTGAGCGGGCAAGGACACAGCCGCCGGCGGGGAGGAGGGAGAACGAGGGCTGGGAGGCGGAGAAGGCGGCTGAAGGAACGGAGAAGGCAGGGACCGGGGCATCCGCGGAACGGCAGGAGTTGTATCGGACAAGGGAGGGGAGAAGGGAGCAGCAGGCGGAGGTGGGGGCTCGTTAACGAGCAGCAGATGCTGGCGGGAGCGGCGATAGATGACGCCGTCGTGGTCAACCAAGTAAGACCGGGGGGAACCGGCATCGCCGACCACCGTGGCGAGTTTGGAGTAGCCAGAGGCAGTCTGCATCCGGACGATTTGGCCGGGAAAGAGACGCGGCAGGGGGCGGCAGGAGTGGTCGTGGGAGCGCTTCTGCATGTCGTGTTTAGCGGCAATACGCTCCTGGACAGTAGCGGGCGGGAGAACAGTGGGTGCAAGGGACTGTTGGGCAACAGGGAGAGGGGGGCGAGTCTTGCGAGCCATCAGGCGCTGAGTCGGCAAGCCCAGGGCAGGGTCGCGGGAGATGTTGCGGAGATTGAGGAGGGCCAGGTGAAAGTCCGACTTGGACAGCCGACAGTGCTCCAGCAAACCCTTAGCACTGCGGACAGCACGTTCCGCCAGGCCGTTGCTTTGCGGGTACTCAGGGCTGCTGGTAAAATGTTTGAAGTTCCATTGAGAAGCGAAACGCTGGAACTCGGCGCTGGTGAACTGGCTGCCGTTGTCAGATTGGAGGCGAGCAGGGGATCCGAAAGTGGCAAAGTGGCAACGCAGCCTCCCGATGACAGCTGAGGAGGAGAGAGAGTGGAGTTGGTCGACCTCAAACCAGTTAGAATAAGAGTCAACGAGGACCAGGAAGTGCTTCCCACGCCACTCGAAAATGTCAGTGGCGACCGCCGTCCATGGGAGATCAGGGGCAGGTTGTTGCAGCAGCGGCTGACGTTGTTGATGTGGAGCCAGGCTGTTGCACGAAGGGCAAGCAGAGACCCACTCCCGGATGTCGTGGGCCATGCTGGGCCAGTAAAACTGGCCCTGAGCACTGGACAGAGTGGCCTCGGCCCCAGGGTGACCGTTGTGGGCAGACTGAAAATAGGCAATCCGCAGAGCTCCGGGCACCACGACCTTGTGCCCCTTAACCACCACGCCGTCGTGCAGGACGAGTTCATCATGGACCAGGAAATACGGGACTACACTGGCCGGCAAGGATGAACGGCGCTCAGGCCAACCCTGGATGATGATGTCGGACAGTAGCTGCAGGGCTGGATCCTTGGCAGTGTGGGAAATGAGGGACTGCATCTGCTGCGAAGGCACAAAGTTGACATTAAGCACCATTAGGTCCGACGACTCGTAGGGGTGGCGGGCGGAGGATGGCAGTGGGGCGCGGGACAGCGTGTCGGCAACGAACATGTCTTTGCCTTTGCGATATACGATGGTGAAGGTAAACCGTTGCAGCTGCAGCATCATGCGCTGCAGCCTGGAGGAAGCAGCGTGGATCGGTTTGTTAAGAATGGTCACCAGCGGCTGGTGGTCGGTCTCAATCGTGAAGGTGTTGCCCAGAATGTAGTCTTTGAACCTCGAGCAAGCAAACACCACCGCAAGCAGCTCTTTCTCAATCTGAGCGTAGCGCTGCTCGGCAGGGGTCATGGTGCGGGACGCATAGGACACAGGCAGCTGCCGGCCATCGTGGAGCTGCAGGCAAGCGGCACCTAAACCAAACTTGGAAGCGTCGCAGGTGAGAACGATGGGGTGCTGCAGGTCAAAAAACTTGAGGGTGGGGGTACTGATCAGCCGGGACTTCAGGACATCGAAGGCGCGTTGGTGTTGCGGGAACCAAGCCCAGGCAGTGTCCTTTTTGATGAGCTCCCTCAGGGGTGCACTTAGCTCACTGAGATCAGGGATAAACTTCCCCAGGTAATTCACCATGCCCAGGAAACGCTGCAGAGCGGGCACATCGGTGGGAGGGGACATTCCAGAGACAGCAGCAGTTTTCTCCGGGTCGGGCTTCAGCCCCGAGGCGGTGAAGACGTGGCCCACGTAAGTGACTTCTTTAACGCGGAATCGGCATTTCTTCGGGTTTAGTTTCAGGTTAATGTCCCGGGCCCGATCCAGGACTTTACGGAGGTTCAGGTCGTGTTCAGCCACGTCCTTGCCATAGACCAGGATGTCGTCGACTATTATAGCACACGGCAGACCGGCGAACAGCTGCTCCATGGTCCGTTGGAACACCTCGCTGGCAGAGTTGATGCCGAATGGCATGCGCAAAAATCGAAACCGTCCGAAAGGCGTGCTGAAAGTCGTCAGGTAGGAGGATCGTTCATCTAACGGTATCTGCCAGAAAGAGCTCTTGGCATCGAGGACCGAGAAAACAGTGGCCGGGCCGACCTGTGCGGCGACGTCCTCTACTGTGCGCATCGGGTAGTGCGGGCGCTTGATGGCCAGGTTCAGGTCCTTGGGGTTAATACAAATGCGAATCTCAGATTTGTCCTTCTTCGCCGCCACCACCATGGTGGAGACCCACCGGGTGGGCTCGCTCACCTCTCTCAGGATGCCCATGGAGACCATGTTCAGTAACGCAGACTTCACCTTGTCCTTCATGGCGAAGGAGACGCGGTGTGGCGGGCGGACCACCGGCTCAATGCTGGAGTCGACAGCAATCTTGTAGCAGCTGGGCAGCTTGCCCAGCCTGTCATCGAAGCGGTCAGGGTATTCGCGCAGGGGGTCCATGAGGGTCCGCACCTGGTGGATGTCACGGTGTAAGGAGACCAAACCGAGGTCCTGGCACGCTCGGGCGCCCAGCAGGGTCACGTTGTCGGAGTCCAGCAGGTAGAAAGTGAGGGGCCGAGTGGCCTCCAGGACCTTGCAGTGCAGGGTTGTCTTTCCCACGGGAACGAGTACAGCTCCCCCATAGGCATGTAGGCGGGAGTGGGCAGCAGACACTTTCTCACCAGACCTTATCTGACGAAACAGGCTTGTTGACATAACATTCGTAAAAGCACCAGTATCAATCTTCGCTGAGAAGGTCGTACCATTGACGGTCACACGGACCGAGGGGTTTGCAACCAAAGCATGAGAGTCCAGAAGCGAAAACACGCTGGCCTCCCCTTGGGAGGAACTGGTATCAGAAAGGGTGAGATCATCAGGCACGTGCTCGGAGCCAGGCACGCTATCAGCTTGAGCAAGGTTGACCTGCACTCTCCGAAAAGTGGGGGCTGGATTCCCGCGGGCTCGGCAGGCTGCAGAAAAATGGTTCAGCTTTCTGCAGAAATTGCAGGTCTTCCCCAGGGCAGGGCACACGTTGAACTGATGGGTGGCAAAGTTGCAGTTGGGGCAGCGGCGAGCGACGCCGGACTTGGGTGGGGGTGGACCCTGTTGCCGCCGCGGGGCAACGTCCCGCCGCCGGCCGGCGGCAGAGGCAAAGTTGACAGCATGGTCATCGGGCGGCAAGGTAGAGGTGACAGCCTCAGCCATGCGGGAGGCGTGCAGAGCCTCCTCCAGAGACAGTTCAGGCTTCCTGAGAAGTTCTGCTCTCAGTTTAGCATCACGGAGGCCGTATACAAGGATGTCACGGGTCACCTGTTCGGGGGTTAGGGCATCCAGGCGGCAACGCCGAGCCAGGTGCCTCAAAGCGGCGATATAGTTATTCACCGACTCGTCAGGGTTTTGCCGTCGGCTAAACATTTTGAAACGCTCCAGAATACAGTTGGTGGGAACGTCACACAAGGCAGTGAACTTAGCAATGAGACATACCGGGTCACGGGCATCTTCACCAGCAGCATACACAAATGACTCGGACCGTTCCAGGGCGTCGGGACCGGCCAAGTTGAGGAGCAGAGATGCTCGCGTCTCAGCAGTGGCAGCAGGGTGGGCGATGGTAACATAGTGCTGAAAATCACGTCGGAAGACATCCCAGCGATGGGCAATGTCCTCGTCAAAGACAAGCGCGTCGGGCTTGCGGCAAGAGTTGGCCATGGCACGAGTGAAGGAATCAGGGTTAGGGTACTGGGGCAGAAAAATAAAAGAAAACCGGCAAACAGGAGGCGCGGAGTCACAGCTGTGACACCATGTAAAGAAGTCTCAACAACTCATTGTCTTAACTATAGCTTTATTAACTGTTCACAACATTACTGCTCTAGCTGTACGTGGTCTGTCACCGGAGCTAGAGAGAGAGAGCCAAGGGTGGGAGCATGCAATTATACACCTAAGGAGGGGAGTGGTTAGGGGTAGTGAGGTCACTATGTTAAAGGCACATGCACTAGCCATCTACAGGGTATCGGTACAAACAATTTCCAGACGGCTGAAACAGGTTTTAACGGCTGCTGGGGTGGATACTATCATATTCAAATCTCATACCACTAGGGCTGCAGCTACATCAGCAGCTAAGGAATTGGACGTACCTATGGACCAAATCCTGGGAACAGCAGGATGGTCATAAGAGAAAACTTCTCAACTAGATTACAATAAACCAGTGGTTAAACCTGTGACATTTGCAGAATCAATTTTAAGTTCTGTATCATGTTTAACCTCATAAGATAGGTGCTATAATGTTGTTAGTTAATACGTTCATCATGGGTTTTCAATGTCGGATTCATGTTTGAATACGTTAACACGATTCCTCCCTTAGTCAATTAAGGCAGACGTGAGGCATGGATTCGTTTCCATGGCATGAAATCACAGAGCTTTAAAATCTTCACGTAGTCACGCACGTGACTCCGAAGTAAAATAGTAAGATTAAACGAGAACTCACCAGTTTGACGTTTGATCTTTATTTTATGAGGAGTAACGTTGAGGGATTACGTGCCCTCCGCTCCCACCCTCGATCATAGAGTTCAACTGGTATCCATTTCCTCAAATCTTACTATGTTCAGTTCATTACTATTGTCTGCGATTTCACAAGGCTGCTTTGAAGATTGACACGCATGCGTCCTGGCGGGTTCATCACGTAATCCCTCAATGTTACTCCTCATGAAATAAAGATCAATCTTCAAACTGGTAAGTTCTCGTTTAATCTTACTATTATAAAATCGAACCTGCCTCCACCCCTTCCACTGGAAGCTCATTCCACACAGCTACCACACTCCGAGTAAAGAAGGTCCCACTCATGTTACCCCTAAACTTCTGTCCCTTAATTCTCAAATCATATAACCATATAACAATTACAGCATGGCAACAGGCCATCTCGACCATTCTAGTCCGTGCCAAACACGTATTCTCCCCTAGTCACATATACCTGCACTCAGACCATAATCCTCCATTCTTTTCAAGTCCATATAACTATCCAATTTATTTTTAAATGATAAAACGAACCTGCCTCCACCACTTCCACTGGAAGCTCATTCCACACCGCTACCACTCTCTGAGTAACGAAGTCCCCCCTCATGTTACCCCTAAATTTCTGTCCCTTAATTCTCAAGTCATGTCCTCTTGTTTGAATCTTCCCTACTCTCAGTGGGAAAAGCTTATCCACGTCACCTCTGTCTATCCCTCTCATCATTTTAAAGTCCTCTATCAAGTCCCCCCTTAACCTTCTGCACTCCAAAGAATAAAGCCCTAACTTGTTCAACCTTTCTCTGTAACTTAGTTGTTGAAACCCAGGCAACATTCTAGTAAATCTCCTCTGTACTCTCTCTATTTTGTTGACATCCTTCCTATAATTAGGCGACCAAAATTGTACACCATACTCCAGAATTGGCCTCACCAATGCCTTGTACAATTTTAAATTACATCTCAACTTCTATACTCAATGCTCTGATTTATAAAGGCCAGCACACCAAAAGCTTTCTTTACCACCCTATCTACATGAGATTCCACTTTCAGGGAACTGTGCACAGTTATTCCCAGATCCCTCTTTTCACCTGCATTATTCAATTCCCTACCATTTACCATGTACGTCCTATTTTGATTTGTCCTGCCAAGATGTAGCACCTCACACTTATCAGCATTAAACTCCATCTGCCATCTTTCAGCCCACTCTTCCAACTGGCATAAATCTCTCTGTAGACTTTGAAACTCTACTTCATTACCCGCAACCCCACCTATCTTAGTATTATCGGCATACTTACTAATCCAATTTACCACACCATCATCCAGATCATTGATGTACATGACAAACAACAGTGGACCCAACGTAGATCCCTGTGACACCCCACTAGTCACCGGCCTCCAACCTGACAAACATCCATACACCATTACTCTCTGGCATCTCCCATTCAGCCACTGTTGAATCCATCATGCTACTCCACCATTAATACCCAACAATTGAACCTTCTTAACCAACCTTCCATGAGGAACCTTGTCAAAGGCCTTACTGAAGTCCATATGTACAACATCCACTGCTTTACCCTCATCAATTTCCCGAGTAACCTCTTCAAAAAATTCAAGAAGATTAGTCAAACATGACCTTCCAGGCACAAATCCATGTTGACTGTTCCTAATCAGACCCTGTTTATCCAGATGCTTATAAATATTATCTCTAAGTATCCTTTCCGCTAATTTGCCCACCACTGAAGTCAAACTAACAAGTCTATAATTGCTAGGTTCACTCTTAGAACCCTTTTTAAACAATGGAACAACATGCGCAGTACTCCAATCCTCCGGCACTATTCCCGTTTCTAATGACATTTGAAATATTTGTGTCATAGCCCAGCTATGTCTACACTAACTTCCCTCAATGTCCCTGGGAATATCATGTCCGGACCTGGAGACTTATCCCATATATTTATACTTATCACTATATTTCTCAAACGTGTCAGTACATCTTCTTCTTTGAATCCCATAGTTTCCATAGCTACTCTACTTATTTCCCTTACCTCACATAATTCAATATCCTTCTCCTTGGTGAATACCGAAGAAAATAAATTGTTCAATATCTCCCCCATCTCTTTTGGCTCTGCAGATAGCTGTCCACTCTGACTCTCTAATGGACCGATTTTATCCCTCGTTATCCTCTTGCTATTAATATAGTTGTAGAAGCCCTTTGGATTTACTTTCACCTTACTTGCCAAAGCAACCTCTTAACTTCTTTTAGCTTTTCTAATTTCTTTCTTAAGATTCTTTTTACAGGAACAAAAGTGAAATTACGTCAATAAAACCAAAACACTCAACACACCTCCGGAAATTCCCCTTTAAAATAGCCACAGAAAAATTCAAATATTTGGGAATTGAAATTACTAGAAACTACCATGATATGTTTAAAGCCAATTATAATCCCTTACTTAAGAAATTAAATAATTTGATTAAATTCTGGAAAACACTTCCGATGTCCCTAATAGGCAGAATAAACGCTATAAAAATGGTCTTTTTACCACAAATCCTATACCTATTTCAATCAATACCTATATATCTCCCAAAAAAGTTTTTCAAAAAATTGGACTCAGACATTACAAATTTTATATGGGATTATAAATCCCATAGAATGCAAAGAGCACACCTTAATAAACAGAAAGAGTTGGGTGGTCTAGCGCTCCCTAACTTTATGTATTATAATTGGGCAGAAAATATTAAAAATATGATTCATCTGCTGGACAATTCTGCCCAGCAAGTGGCCTGGATTGTAATGGAAAGAGAGGACTGCTCCCCGAGTAATATAGGAGCGACTCTCCTCTCACCAATACATCTGAATAACAAAAATTATAATAAAAATCCAATTATACATAACACAATTAGAACATGGAAACAAATAAAACAGAATCTAAAATTAAGAAACCTATCTCTTTTAATACCAATAGTTAATAATCCATCGTTTAAACCATCAATTATAGACAAATCATTTATCCAATGGGAAAGAATGGGAATCAAAATGCTCGGAGATCTGTATGAATTGAGAAAATTACTATCATTTCAACAACTACAACTGAAATATAATTTGAAAAATAATCAATATTTTAAATATCTTCAAATTCGTGATTATCTGAAAAAATACACAATAGACTATCATAATATGCCTTCCGACTTATTGGATGAAGCAATGAATACAAAGGCGGAATCAGCGAATCTAATATCGTACCTATATAATATCATTTTAAACATAGAAATACCCACAACTGATGGAATTAGAAGAGACTGGGAACAAGAATTAGCTATAAACATTTCAAAAGAGAGCTGGGATAATCACTACTACAGGTGCATAAATGTCCGATCAACGTACGACATACTCTCATCCAATTCAAAACATTACATAGACTATATTATTCAAAAACTAAAATAAATAAACTCTTCCCTAATGTCTCACCAATCTGTGATAAATGTCTGTGTCAAGAAGCTACCATAGCACATTCTTTTGTTTTTTGTACAAATATCCAAACATTCTGGAATGAAATATTCGACATCTTTACAAAATTAATCAAAATAAAACTGGTACCAAAACCAGAATGGATCATTTTTCGAATATCGGAAGGTAACCCTGAACTAAACGTGTTTCAGAAGAATTTACTCAATTACGGGCTAATCATGGGAAAAAAGCTTATACTTAAAATCTGGAAAAATGCGCCCACACCAACAATAAAAATGTGGATATCAAATATGTTTGAAACATTACATCTGGAAGAGATGAGATTCCTCTTAGCAGGTAAAGCAGACCAATTCCAAAAGACGTGGTCTACGTTTTTGGAACTATTACAAGTATGAGGTGCAATAGCAGTCACACAAATAAATAAATAAATAAATAAATAGATAGATAAATAGATAAATAAATAAATAAATAGATAAAGGGTGCCAGGATCTGGCAACGGGGGGCAAAACAACAAAGACAGACTTGGTTGGTAGTCCCCTTTCTGCGGAGTTTAATGTTATAATAGAGCGATTGTTTCTCCTTTCTTTTTCTTTCTTCTCTAGGGTCTAATTTCTTTCTTTACTCCCTTCTCTAACTCCTTTTCTAAGGGGCTTTCTGCTCTCAACATTCTCCTGCACCTTCACGACCCTTGCGCACTTTCCTTACTTCCTTCTCTAACTGCTTTTCTAAGGGGCTTTCTGTTCCCAACATTCTCCTGCACCTTCACGACTCTTGCGCACTTTCCTTACTTCCTTTACTTCTATCTTTTTTTAAAGCTCAAAATATGAAGCGGTACAAAAAATGTATTAAGACATATGTGTTGTATTATTGTAACTTACCGTACTTCTAATTAAAAAATAAAAAAAAAAGATTATTTTTACATTCTTTATACTCCTCAATCACCTCATTTACTCCATGCTGCCTATAACTATTGTAGATCTCTCTCTTTTTCTGAACCAAGTGTCCAATTTCCCTTGTCCTCTTGTTTGAATCCTCCCTACTCTCAATGGGAAAAGCTTATCCAGGTCAACTCTGTCTATCCCTCTCATCATTTTAAAGACCTCTATCAAGTCCCCCCTTAACCTTATGCGCTCCAAAGAATAAAGACCTAACTTGTTCAACCTTTCTCTGTAACTTAGAGATATCATGATATATTCAGAGGTTCCAGTTATTTTCCGAGTATTTCAATATTCTAGTACCTGAAAACCAGTATTTTGCTGAGGAAATCAGTATTTTTACGTGGTTCCATTTTGCTGAATTTAAATGAATTTTTTAATTTATTAAAGATAAGGATAAGGGTACAGAGATTTACTAGAATGTTGCCTGGGTTTGATGTGTTGGCCTTTATTAATCAGAGCATTGAGTGTAGAAGTTGGGATGTAATGTTAAAATTGTACAAGGCATTGGTGAGACCAATTCTGGAGTATGGTGTACAATTTTGGTCGTCTAATTATAGGAAGGATGTCAACAAAATAGAGAGAGTACAGAGGAGATTTACTAGAATGTTGCCTGGGTTTCAGCAACTAAGTTACAGAGAAAGGTTGAATAAGTTAGGTCTTTATTCTCTGGAGCACAGAAGGTTAAGGGGGGGACTTGATAGAGGTCTTTAAAATGATGAGAGGGATAGACAGAGTTGATGTGGACAAGCTTTTCCCATTGAGAGTAGGGAAGATTCAAACAAGAGGACATGACATAAGAATTAAGGAACATAAGTTTAGGGGTAACATGAGGGGGGACTTCTTTACTCAGAGAGTGGCAGCGGCGTGGAATGAGCTTCCAGAGGAAGTGGTGGAAGCAGGTTTGATTTTATCATTTAAAAATAAATTTGATAGGTATATGGACGGGAAAGGAATGGAGGGTTATGGTCTGAGTGCAGGTAGATGGGACGGAGAGAATAAGTGTTCGGCACGGACTAGAAGGGCCGAGTTGGCCTGTTTCCGTCCTGTCATTGTTAAATGGTTATACGGTTATACTAGACTAAGTGGGACCCGTTGGGTCCCCAAGTTCACACGGGAGGGCTGGTCCCCCATCGAAATATTCCACCTCCCCACCTATTCCAATATTGGTGGCCAGTGGGGGGGGGGGGGGGCTCTTTCTGGAGTGCTGGTGTGGGTTCCTGAGGTGGCAGCTCAGTCCCTCAAGCCTGATCTGCTGGCAGCTCACTCACGGCTGGTGGGCTGACAGTTGAGAGGCACTACATACTTCAAATGGTGGCTTGGGTGCTTTGGCTTGAAGTTGAAAGGTTTCATACCATTTCATTCAGGGTGAAACCACCATAAAACCACACAAAACACCCAACTCACTGTTCAGTTGACATTCAGCGTGTTCAGTTGATTCACAGCACAGACAGAGTCATGACCTCACACTCTCTCATCATGCAGAGGCTGAGCCACACCCACACTTCCGGTTCTATAAACCTTCCCCCCGGAAAAGGAGTGGCTTTCAGGGCGTGATTGACAGGACAGATTTTCTCAACATTTTTAAACACCAATAAGAGTTTTATTTTTAATTGATGGGAAGAATTCCCTGCACATGCTCAGCGGAGGGGAGACTGAGTAAGATGGCCAAAAATCGCAGCCGTAAGTGGTAGCGTTTTATCTAAAATCGATACACAGTGCAAACAGGAAGTAAGTACATTTGCAGTCGTACCTTTTAGCTTCAAGCCAAATCACCCAAGCCACCTTTTGCAGTAAGTTGTGCCTTTTAACTTCTTGCCAAAGCTCCCAAGACACCATTGTCAGTAAGTAGCGTCTTTCAACTTCGTGCCACCATTTGCTGTAAGTGGTGCCTTTCAACTTAAAGCCGAAGCACCCAAGCCACCATTTGCAGTAAGTAGTGCCGTTCAACTTCCAGCCAAAGCACCCAAGCCAACATTTGCAGTAAGTGGTGCCTTTCAACTTTATGCCCCAATTTGCAGTAAAGAGTGCCTTTCAACTTCAAGCCAAGGCACCCAAGCCACCATTTACAGTAAGTAGTGCCTTTCAACGTCAAACCAAAGCACCCAAGCCACAATTTGCACCATGTAGTGGCGTTCAACTTCAAGCCAACGCAGCCAAGCCACCATTTGCAGAAAGTAGTGCCTTTCAACGTAATGCCACCATTTGCAGTAAATAGTGCCGTTCAACTTCAAGCCAAAGCACCCAAGCCACCATTTGAAGTATGTAGTGCCGTTCAACTTCAAGCAAAATCAGCCAAGCCACCATTTGCAGTAAGTAGTTCTTTTCAATTTAAAGCTGATGCACCCAAGCTACCATTTGCGGTAAGTAGTGTATTTCAACTTCATGCCACCATTTGCAGTAAGAAGTGCCTTTCAACTACAAACCAAAGCACCCAAGCCACCATTTGCAGTAATTAGTGCTTTTCAACTTCCAGCGAAAGCACCCAAGCCACCATTTGCAGTAAGTAGTGCCTTTCAACCTCAAGTGAAAGCACCCAAGCCACCATTTGCAGTAAGTAGTACCTTTCAACTTCATGCCCACTATTTGCTGTAAGTGGTGTCTTTCAACTTAAAGCCGAAGCACTCAAGCCACAATTTGCAGTAAGTAGTGCCGTTCAACTTCCAGCCAAAGCACCCACGCCAACATTTGCAGTAAGTAGTGACTTTCAACGTTATGCCACCATTTGCAGTAAAGAGTGCCTTTCAACTTCAAGCCAAAGCACCCAAGCCACCATTTGCAGTAAGTAGTGCCTTTCAACGTCAAACCAAAGCACCCAAGCCACAATTTGCAGAATGTAGTGGCGTTCAACTTCAAGCCAAAGCACCCAAGCCACCATTTGCAGTAAGTAGTGACTTTCAACTTTATGCCACCATTTGCAGTAAAGAGTGCCTTTCAACTTCAAGCCAAAGCACCCAAGCCACCATTTGCAGTAAGTTGTGCCGTTCAACTTCAAGCAAAATCAGCTAAGCCACCATTTGCGGTAAGTAGTTCTTTTCAATTTAAAGCTGAGGCACCCAAGCTACCATTTGCGGTAAGTAGTGCCTTTCAACTTCATACCACCATTTTCAGTAAGAAGTGCCTTTCAACTTCAAACCAAAGCACCCAAGCCACCATTTTCAGTAAGCAGTGCCTTTCAACTTCATGCCACCATTAGCAGTAAGTAGTGCCTTTCAACTTCCAGCCAAAACACCCGCCACCATTTCCGGTAAGTAGTGCCTTTCAACTTCAAGCCAAAGCACCCAAGACACAATTTGCAGTAAGTAGTGCCTATGAAATTTCAGCCAAAGCACCCAAGACACCATTTGCGGTAAG
>JAWMAR010005436.1:2500-17500 GCA_036785375.1 Leucoraja ocellata
GGTCACGGTGGCGGGGAAGGCGGAGAAAGGAGAAACTCAGAGACATTTCAATGGACAATAGACCCGAAACGTCACCAATTCCTTCTCTCCAGAGATGCTTCCTGTCCCGCTGAGTTACTCAAGCATTTAGGGGTGGGAAGATTGCAACCTTCACGTGGTCCGCCCTGTTTCGATGAATGCAATTAACCCGGCGTGCACAATCAAATAAGATCAAAGAGAACAAGTTGTCCTATGGTGCAACATCACTTTGAAAATACACAAAAAAAGCTGGAGAAACTCAGCGGGTGCCGCAGCATCCATGGAGCGAAGGAAATAGGCCTATTTCTTTCGCTCCATAGATGCTGCTGCACCCGCTGAGTTTCTCCAGCATTTTTGTGTACCTTCGATTTTCCAGCTTCTTAATAACATTGGCAATAAATGGTTTCAGGACCTGGTTGGGGGGAGGGGGGAGGGCAGTAAAAATAAGGTGCATCCCTTTTATCTTTTTTTTTCTTTTTTTCACTTTTATATATCTTCAGCTTTCTTTTTCTCACTTTCTATTTCTTTCGTTTTCTCCTTACCACTTTTTCGTTTCTAAGGGCCTCTCGTGATCACTCTTTCACGCACTCACTATTCTATCCAACTCTCTTTACTTTTCTTCTTTTTAAAATTTAAAATATGAAGTGGTACAGGAAATGTATTATGATATTTTTGGCTTATATCACTGTAATGTACACTATTAATAAATTTTAAAAAACATTTTTTAAAAAGAACTAGTTGTCCTACAACTTTATGCTGTGCACGCCACACACAAGAAGAAGATTCATGCATTTATAGACAATAGACAATAGGTGCAGGAGTAGGCCATTCGACCCTTCGAGCCAGCACCGCCATTCAATGTGATCATGGCTAACCATACACAATCAGTACCCCGTTCCTGCGTTCTCCCCACATCCCCTGACTCCGTTATCTTTAAGAGCTCTATCTAACTCTCTCTTGAAAGTATCCAGAGAACCGGCCTCCACCGCCCTCTGAGGTAGAGAATTCCACAGACTCACAGCTCTCTGTGAGAAAAAGTGTTTCCTCGTCTCCGTTCTAAATGGCTTATCCCTTATTCTTAAACTGTGTGTGGCCCCTGGTTCTGGACTCCCCCAATATCGGGAACATGTTTCCTGCCTCTAGCGTGTCCAAACCCTTAACAATCTCATATGTTTCAATATGTTGAACAGTAGCGAGCGGCTTCAGGAAGTGCACTGGTTGACTGGTGTGTGGCCAAGCCATTAATCACCTAGTCCCGTTACATGGACGTTATGGCTTTCGTTACATCTAACACAGAGTATGCATTAGAACACACATCTACTTATTTTGCTCTACAAACAGATAGGCAAGTCTGTTCCAACAATTTCCTCTTTAACATTCCAGATCTCTGGGTGAAAAAGTGTTTCCTCATCTCCGTTCTAAATGGCTTACGCCTTATTCTTAAACTGTGTGTGGCCCCTGCTTCAGGACTACCCCATCATCGGGAACATGTTTCCTGCTTCCAGCGTGTCCAAACCCGTAATCATCTTATGTGTTTCAATAAGATGCCCTCTCATCCTTCTAAACTCCAGAGTGTACAAGCCCAGCTGCTCCATTCTCTCAGCATATGACAGTCCCGCCATCCCGGGAATTAACCTGGTGAACCTCGAGTTGTATTAGGGAAACTGTCAAGAACTTTAACATAGAATGTGGCCTACCGTAAATTCCGCCAGGATTCCTCCTGAAATAAAAGAGGGCAAATCTGAATTGATTGGCAATGACTGTCCAAATAGAGTCACATGGCTGTACAGCAAGGAAACGGGCCCTTCGGTCCATCTCTGACCATGGTATACTAGTCAAGTCAAGTCATTTATTTCTATAGCACATTTAAAAAAAACAACTTTCGTTATAAGAATAGCACAACAAAACAAACTCCATACATATATACATGTAGCCCTCACTAAGAGGACGTCAGGAAAGGCTTGGGAGTATAGATAAGTCTATGGCCTTGACTTATACGAGTCAATGGAGGAGGCAGTTCTGATGGGGAGGGGGATGCTGTTCCACAGTCTAGGAGCTGCAACCGCAAAGACGCGGTCGGTCGCCCCTGAGCTTATGCCTAGACCACGGGATATTCAGCAGCCCCAAGTCGGCCGATCTGAGGGGCCTGGAGGTGGAGTGGTGGGTGAGAAGACTTTTTATGTAGGAGGGGGCAAGCCCATTGAGGGGCTTTGTGGACATGGAGGAGGATCTTGAAGTTTATACGGAACCGCACAGGGAGCCAGTGGAGAGAGGCCAGGATCGGGGTGAGTTGGTCCCTTTTTCGGGTGCCCGTCAGGAGTGTCGCTGCAGTGTTTTGGACCAGTTGCAGGCGGGACAGGGAAGATTGGCTGATGCCAGTGTAAAGGGAGTTGCAGTAATCTAGGCGGGAGGAGATGAATGTGTGGATGATCTTTTCCAGGTCATCAAAGTGGAGGAATTGTTTTATTTTAGCTATCGTCCGAAACTGAAAGACGCTAGCTTTTACCACGGCATTGACTTGTTTGTCAAATTTCAATGCTGAGTCAAATATCACGCCGAGGTTTTTGACGTGAGGTTTGAGTAGTGGGGTAAGGCTTCCAAGGCTGCCTGCTATCATTTTCACTAGGCTGGTCCTAATTCACAGCACATTGAGGTTCCCACTTGGTCATGCAACCCTTTAAACCAGGGGTGGGCAAACTTGTTCTGCATCGGGGGCCGGGACAGACGCATGTCTGTGAGCAGATGGCGGGCCATGTCTATCACGCGTTAAGGGGAGAGCAGCTGCAGTAGAGCAGAACAATGGTGGAGAGCACTCAGTCCTCTTCCGAGTCCGGGGACAAGTTGAGAGAGTTAACAAGTTCCAAGAAAGGGTTCCATGTATCTAGGAATGCCTTGGTAGAACCTTTGACAGAGAACCTACGTTTTTCAAGCTTTAAATTGTAAAGCACCTCCTTAATCCAGCGGGTGTGTGTCGGGGGACAGGTGAGCCTCCAGTTAAGCAAGATCAGTCTCCGGGCTAACAAGATTGTAAAAGCTAGGACCCGTTTCACCACAACAGAGAGGTTGGTGTTGGGAGGGGTACCGAAAATGGCTGACAGTGGGTTTGGAGGAATAGTCTGGCCGTAGGCTCTGCTTATCAAGTTTATCTGCTTCTCCTTTATAGCCATAAGATAGACATAAAGTGCTGGAGTAACTCAGCGGGTCAGGCAGCATCTCATGGGGAAAAATAGGATGGGCGACATTCCGGATTGGGATCTCTCGATCGGTGCAAATGCCCTTTTAAGACCGGGCGGCACAGTGGCCTGTTTTGGGAAAAGGGGAGTACAATGGGATCTGGGGGTCCTTGTTCATCAGTCAATGAAAGTAAGCATGCAGTTACAGCAGGCAGTGAAGAAAGTGAATGGCATGTTGGCCTTTATAACAAGAGGAGTTGAGTGTGGGAGCAAAGAGGTCCTTCTGCAGTTGTACATGACCCTAGTGAGTAACTAGAGTTTAGTTTAGTTTAGAGATACAGCGCGGAGACAGGTCCTTCGGCCCATCGAGTCCGTGCCGACCAGCGATCCCCGCACACTAACACTATCCTACACACACTAGGGGCAATTTACGATTATACCAATCCAATTAACCTACATACCTGTACGTCTTTGGAGTGTGGGAGGCAACCGAAGATCTCGGAGAAAACCCACGCAGGTCACGGGGAGAACGTGCAAACTCCGCACAGACAGCACCCGTGGTCGCGATCGAACCTGAGTCTCCGACGCTATCAGCCAGCATCTCTACCGCTGTGCCACCATTCCGCCTTACTACGTCAGCGACTCGCGTTCAATCCTGGCCACAGGGAGCTGTCTGGGTGGCGTTTGCACATGTGGCAGCCTGGGTTGCCACACGTAACGTCCCTAGTGTGTGGGATAATTGTTGGTCAGCACAGACTCGGTGGGCCGAAGGGCCTGTTTCTGTGTTGTATCTATAGTAGTGTAAAATAAAGAGTTGTCATTTCATCTGCTTCTTTAGCTACCTCTGGCAGCTCATACGAGATACTGACTATCCAATGACACTACACCTGGAGTATTGTGTGCACGTTTGGTCCCCTAATTTGTGGAAGGACATTCTTGCTATTGAGTGAGTGCAGCGTAGGTTTACAAGGTTAATTCCCGGGATGGAGGGACTGTCATATGCTGAGAGAATGAAGCGGCTGGGTTTGTACACTCTGGAATTTACAAGGATGAGAGGATATCTTATTGAAACATATAAGATTATTAAGGATCTGAAGAAGTGTTTCGGCCCAAAACATTGCCTATTTCCTTCGCTCCATAGATGCTGCTGCACCCGCTGAGTTTATCCAGCACTTTTGTCTACCTAAGATTATTAAGGGCTTGGACACGCTAGAGACAGGAAACATGTTCCCGATGTTGGAAGAGTCCAGAACCAGGAGCCACAGTTTAAGAATAAGGGGTAAGGCATTTAGAACAGAGACGAGGAAACACTTTTTCACCTAGAGAATTGTGAGTCTGTGGAATTCTCTGCCTCAGTGGGCGGTGGAGGCCAGTTCTCTGGATACTTTCAAGAGAGAGCTAGACAGGGCTCTTAAAGATAGCGGAGTCAGGGGATATGCGGACAAGGCGGGAACGGGGTACTGATTGGGGATGATCAGCCATGATCACACTGAATGGCTCGAAGGGCCGAATGGCCTCCTCCTGCACCTGTTGTCTATTATCTATTGATTTGTTTTACTCTCCCTTCATCTTTCTCTCCCTCCCCTTCCCCCCTCTCCAGCCCCTCCCACTCTTTTACTCTCTCCCACTACTCCCCTCTCTTCCTTCTCCATCTACCCACCCCCTCTCACTCTCTCCCTCTCTCCACCCCTCACTCTCTCTCCCCCTCCCTCTTTCTCCCCCTCTTCCGCTCCCTCTCTCACTCCCTCCCTCTACACGCATACACACGCGCACACGCACACACACACACACGCACACACACACACACGCACACACACAAACACTATTTCTGTATTGTAGATGGATGTAAAACCACGAGGCAAATGATAAAATAAATGCCGTAGAAGTTTCCCCAGGGAACGGGAATCAATGGCCGGAGGGCAATTAAGGTGAGAGAAGAAAGATTTAAATGGATCACAGGGGCAAGATATTCACATAAATGTGCATGGAACGGCAGACTGAAGAACTGCCCAACAGTCACCCATGCTTTTGCTCCAGAGATGCTGCTGACCTGCCGAGTTATTCCAGCACTTTGTGCGTCTACCTTCGGTATATGGGATCCGCCATTGGTTGAGACCAGTATAATAACAATTTTTCAATTAAATTCAGACATTAGGCAATAGACAATAGGTGCAGTAGTAGGCCATTCGGCCCTTCGAGCCAGCACCACAATTCAATGTGATCATGGCTGATCATCCCCAATCAGTACCCCGTTCCTGCTTTCTCCCCATACCCCCTGACTCCGCTTTATTTAAGAGATCCATCTAGCTCTCCGTTGAAAGTATCCAGAGAGCCGGCCTCCACCGCCCTCTGAGGCAGAGAATTCCACAGACTCACAACTCTCTGTACAGGATTACCTGGACTGGAACTCTCTTTGGACAGGATACACGGACAGGAAAGGTTCAACAGGATATGGGGCCTAACCCGGGCAAATGGGACTGGCTTGGCATCAATAAGTTCCTGTACTGCATTCCTCCAGAACTCCACTACATTGAGGACCCGGGGGATTTGTCTGTGTGGCATTCTCAGTTTTACAACTTACAGTAATGCTAACTGGGCAGATGATTATCACATGTACGTGGAGGTTTGTGGGTTGCTCTGCGTCTCTGTGCAATGTGGAATGTACGTAGTAGGTTAGTGGGTTAACAGTGCAGCGAGATGTAATTCTATGCCAAACAAATATTTGCTAAGCATACACGGAAATTACACCCATGTTTGTTAAACACGGTTGCTGGAAACTGGGTGTAGATAATAAATGGTATGTGTAGGAAGGAACTGCAGATGCTGGTTTAAACCGAAGATAGACAAAAAAAGTTGGAGTAACTCAGCGGGACAGACAGCATCTCTCAGACTGAAGAAGGGTTTCGACCCAAAACGTCACTCAATCCTTCTCTCCAGAGATACTGCCTCTCCCGCTGGGTTACTCCAGCTTTTAGTGTCTATAAATGGTGTATAAGTGTTATGTACCGGGGATCCGTGACATGGTAGTGTTGGAATCTTCAGCATAAAACATAGTATTGGAGGAACTCAGCGTGTCAGGCAGCGCGTGTGGAGGGGATAACCAGATGGCACTTTGGGCCGGGACACTTTTTCAGTCTGGAATCCAGGTTACAGTGGGGTGGACATCACAATAGACAATAGACAATAGGTGCAGGAGGGGGCCATTCGGCCCTTCAAGCCAGCACCGCCATTCAATGTGATCATGGCTGATCATCCGCAATCAATACCCCGTTCCTGCCTTCACCCCATATCCCCTGACTCCGCTATCTTCAAGAACCCTATCTAGCGCTCATTTAAAAGTATCCAGAGAACCGGCCTCCACCGCCCTCTGAGTCAGAATTCCACAGACACACAACTCTCTGGGTGAAAAAGTGTTTTAAATGGCTTACCCCTTATTATTAAACTGTGGCCCCTGGTTCAGGACTCCCCCAACATCGGGAACATGTTTCCTGCCTCTAGCGTGTCGAAATCCTTAATAATCTTATATGTTTCAATGAGATCGCCTCTCATCCTTCTAAACTCCAGAATATACTCGCGGCGGCTTTACCCCAAATTCTCCTTGAACACATCTGTGAGGGAACATTGTAAGGCAGACAGGCTGAGTTACTCTAGCACTTTGTGTATACCTTCGCTATAAACCAGCATCTGCAGTTCCTTTCTACGCACTAATTATGGCCTACCAAGTCTTAATGCCAGTGGTGAAGTCTAGTTTTTTTGTAGTGGGTATACTGTGATGATTCCCTCCTAGCCTCTTCCACACCCGTCTATAAACACCGCCACACTCACTGTCGCATACAGTAGCCTACAACCACTGTAAGTAATTGAGATTATTCAACACTCGATATTGTCATCTGTTTCTAGGACAATAAACAGTCAAATTAAAATCACCATTAGGCACTAGCATCAAATAAACTATAAAGCATCAATAAATCAATAACTGTTGGCTATATAAACACTGTACTACTGTATATGTAACCGGCCTGGCCTCAGTATTAATGTGCTAAGGAGGTGACGGGATACTTGTGTGTTTTGCACAGGACATTTATTGCTGCTGCTGCTGCATGCTCTGTTTAGAGTTTTGTGACAAGAAAAAACAGAGTTAGTCATTTGTCAGAAACAAATACAACTCAATAAAATAAAATACCCTATATAAGAAACAATAAATGCAAAAATACAAAATAAAAACATGTTCTTTAGAATTATGTTTCCCATACAAAAATACTTAAATAATAAATTAAAATAAATAAAACATATCAGCAACTGTTCTAAGACGTCTCACACTCATACTTAATACAGCAATCACACAGCATCACAAAATACACGTTTTCAATCACAGTAAGTCCAATGCAAATAACATCTGTTCAGTGTTTAACAGAGAAGAAAAACAGTACATCCGCAAAAAGGACCAGCAGAGGGCGCATGACCCATGCAAAATAAAACAAACACCACAATCCCTTCATTGTAAAACAGTAACAAACAAAGGTGAATACACAGTTACATGAGGGATATTTAGTGTAATACAAACACTTTTCCATACTTGCTAATGTAGCAGGAATGGAAAAGTGTTTGTATTCAACTAAAATGGATTTTGTCAACAATTGTTTTTCACTTTAAATGTAGTAGCCTGCTAGTTTACAAAACTTTCCGAATTAGCTTGTACCCAGGCATCTGAGGTGTGCTCTGCCTTCTTGCTTGCGTGGCAGAGCGATGGCTTCGTACCCATGTTGATACATATTTGCTTGGCTCAAAAAGGCTTACAGGGGGCCCACTGATGCTGATCATCATCAAATTGCTGACACTAGACAACAACATTCTAGATCTTTGGTCTGTGTACACAATATTCATCAGACTGAAGCCCCTTTCACACTCTGCAGTGCTGCAAGGGATGGTCTGCATGCAGTGGATGAGTGGTTTGAGGCATTCAGGTTCACTCTCTGGGTGCTCGATGAAATCTCTCATTCCATTGACAGCTTGTTCTTGACAAAGATTGAATCGCCTGCACAGTCGTTTTACCTGTGACTCACCGTGCCGTATGCCAGGTGTTGATGGCCAGGTGCTTGAATCCAGAATGCTGAGATCATGAAGAATTTCATCCTTAAATGAGAGCCGCTTCTCCATGTTGTTGATCAGACTTTGTAGGAACTGCTTTGTATTGATCGACATGAGCTTAGCATTTGACTCCAGCACTGATCCAAACTGTCCCAAAGCCTGTACTTTCAAAGCTTCCTCCAATTTCTCTCCTGGAGAATCTTTACATGATGCCAGCACTCGGATGGTGCGCTTCAGCAGCTGTTCTGCTCTTAAAAGTGTGATTGAATGGACCTGTAATTGCTGGGACAGGTTTGAACGTTCAGATAGTGCATCATACATGACACCAAGGTCACAAATAAATTCCTTGCTTTGCATACGACGGGCCAGGCCTCTGTAGGTTTGCCTCTCTTTGCCGTTTCTTGTTTGGTCTCCTGCAGCATTCTCAAAGTGCCTGTTAAGTGCTTCGTATGATCTCCACACAACCTTTACAGAACGGAAACTGCTGGCAACCCATCGGGTGTTTAAAACTCTGCCAATCTTCAGGACTTGTGAGCCCACTCCTTGTGCTGCTTCCATAAGTTCCCATGAATATTTATTGGACTGACTGTAGAGATGGTGGAGTTTGTCCATGACAACTTTGAAGTGGTTGACTGCCTGAAACTCATCCACATCATCATTTAGCCAGTTCTAGAGGGTGGTTCATGCAGTGCCATGTGAAGAGGTTAGGGTACCTTGCAGTCAGCCTGGTTGCCACACCAGAGTTTTTGCCTAACATAACACGGGCTCCATCAGAAACAAATGAGATCCAGTTGTTTTTAAGCCACTCTTCACTAAAGCCTGCAGTGTCCAAACAGTTTAATTGACCTTCCTCTATAGACCCTGCCCTCTGGCTTTCCAGCTCCACCAGGTCCAAAAAAACAAATTCAGTAGCTCCATCTAAAGAGGCCTTCACATTGACAATCATGGCTGATTTATGGCTGAGAGAAGTTGCCTCATCAATAAGAACAGACAACTTGCTTGAAGATGACACAATGCTGTCAACTATTTTTGTCTGCATCTTTTTTGCTATGTGTTCCACAATTGTTGTTGAACTGAACCTTGAGTGCAGACTTATGCCCATGTTGACACCGTTTTTTTTCCTGAAGCACAATGAGATCGTCATGGTCAGAGAAAGGTCGGTTAATCTTGGCAAGATAATATGCTGTTGTGAATACAGCATTTGTCTCAGCTAACACAGTGTCTGACACAGCTCTCACTAGATTCCCAAGTAAATCCTGTCCACGCTTTTCAGTGAGCTCCTGCGCTATTTCGTGTGCCCTGGACATCTCATGCCGTCTGATCTTGTTTCTCAAGGAGGCCAGGGCTGTTGGTCTGCTTGAGTCTGATGACTGGATCTTAAACATCGCCCACTCCTCAGATATGGAAATTCTTTTCTCTGTTAAGACGTCAGTAGATTTTGTTGAGCTGCAAATAGCACAACCTGGAAGTAAACGAAAACATAACTAATTAACATCATACAAGTAGTCTTTTTTGAATCTATATTAGCAATAACACCTTCTGGATAAGAATCTATTCAAAATAATTGAATGAACTGTAAATAAGCTTCACTGTGACAATATCATTATAATTTAATTGTATAAAAGTGAAATTAATGTACCTTTAAGGTGAAAATAAACCAGCTATACTCTCATTTGCATAAAGTTGACCATGTGTTTATAGCAGCTTTACAAGTTGGCTGATATTTACCTAACTTTCTGTCCTTCCATTCTAACCAAGAATGCCTGCTTTTAAACTCCCTAGCCTGACTCTCAGTCCATAGGGCTGGCCAGGAGTTATCATCTAGAAGGAACAAGGAGATATTCAGCACACACACACTCACAGTCTCACAGTAAAATATGTAATAAATACGTTATTTACTACTTTACTACAACAAGATTGAGCTAGCAAGGCCGTTTAGTGAATATATGTGTGGTATTCATTCAGTTTGGGAAATCTCTAATAAGCTAGTAGCTAGTAGTCTAATATCTGCTAAAGTTCACTTGTATACGACTTTCACTTACCCGATACACTGCTGGCATCAGGCTCCGCTGTAGTTCCCTCTTCTTCATCTAACGTCCTAGTGACTGCTGGAGTGTCGTCCGAGGCAGCAGCAGGCTTGTTTTTTTTTTAAATGGCCAAGGGTAGTTTGTTGCTTCCGCTTCATATTTACTGTTGAGCCGCTGGACATCACCTCAGAATCCACTGTTTCCAGGCCTTTAACTATTCGCTAGGTGTCAATGAGGTTTCCCCTCATCCTCGTAAATTTCCTCTGGACCTAGTGAGACCACACCTGGAGTATTGTGTGCACTTTTGTTCCCCAAATTTGAGGAAGGACATTCTTGCTATTGAGGGAGTGCAGCGTAGGTTCACAAGGTTAATTCCCGGGATGGCGGGACTGTCACATGCTGAGAGAATGGAGAAGCTGGGCTTGTATACTCTGGAGTTTAGAAGGATGAGAGGGTTTCTTATTGAAACATATAATATTATTAATGGTTTGGACACGCTTGAGGCAGGAAACATGTTCCCGATGTTGGGGGAGTCCAGAACCAGGGGCTTGAGGAATAAGGGGTAAGCCATTTAGTATGGAGACAAGGAAACTATTTTTCTCACAGAGAGTTGTGAGTCTTTAGAATTCTCTGCTTCAGCGGGCGGTGGAGGCCGGTCGTAAGGATACTTTCAAGAGAGAGCTAGATAGGGCTTTTAAAGATAGCGGAGTCAGGGGATATGGGGAGAAGGCAGGAACGGCGTACTGATTGTGGATGATCAGCCATGATCACAGTGAATGGCGGTGCTGGCTCGAAGGGACGCATGGCCTACTCCTGTACCTATTGTCTAGTGTCTAGTGACTCAGAACACTAGCCCACGTGCTGTGTACCAATCTTATTTAAATAAGAAAGTGTTGTTGAGTGAATTGTGGAAAACAAGCAGAATTACCCCACACACTTTCTTCAGTTTCAGGAGAAGATTTTCCAGTAAAACCTCCCTTCTCTCAGCTCGAGCAGTTTGATAAAAGTTCCCTGCCAACTCATTTCTGAAAACCAGCTCCCCACACACCGAGACACGTTCTATACCTGCCCCCCTCTGCTTGTCTATTCCTTTCACCTCACTGAACCTGAGAGACTGGTCTACCTGTTTGTTTCACTCCACCACTCTCTGCACCCACTCTCAGCTACATCTGGCCTCCTGAAAGCACAACTTCCTGGAAACACAAGGAGAAACAACTAATGTTACTTTCAAGAGTCAGCAGAAATACAGCACAAATATTTCTCTCCATTTCACTCTCTCCATCACCTCTGGTGCTCTCTACCCATCTTGCCTTCTCAGGTTGACACAAAATGCTGGAGTAACTCAACGGGACAGGCAGCATCTGTGTAGAGAAGGAATGGGTGACGTTTCAGGTGAAGATCATTCTTATAGACAATAGACAATAGGTGCAGGAGTAGGCCAGTCGATGCTTCGAGCCAGCACCGCCATTCAATGTGATCAGAGAATTCCACAGGCTCACTACTCTCTTTCAAGAGAGAGCTAGATAGGGCTCTTAAAAATGGGGTACTGATTGGGGCTGATCACCCATTATCACATTGAATGTCGGTGCTGGCTCGAGGTGTGTGTGTGTGTGTGTGTGTGTGTGTGTGTGTGTGTGTGTGTGTGTGTGTGTGTGTGTGTGTGTGTGTGTGTGTGTGTGTGTGTGTGTGTGTGTGTGTGTGTGTGTGTGTGTGTGTGTGTGTGTGTGTGTGTGTGCTTTATCATCATTCCTTACAATGCCGTGTACGACAGTGATCACAACTTCTACTGAAGTGTGGATGGCCGTCGGCTCGCTAAAAGCTCATCCGCCCTTTGACGGGTCTTGGTTTTGGTCCTGCTGGGGGTCCACAGCCCCCTCCTCACCTGGAAAAACCAGGTGGGGGAGACGGTTTAGTCGCCGACTATCCGACCATGGAGCAGGTAGCACGGGATTACATGAAACTCGTGGCGGGGGAACTCCCACTGACCTGACCTGACCTGACCTCACACAACGGGTGGTGGGTATATGGAACAAGCTGAAAGAGGGCGGCACGGTGGTGCAGTGGTAGAGTTGCTGCCTCACAGCGCCAGAGACCCGTGTTCGATCCTGACTACGGATGCTGTCTGTACGGAGTTTGTACATTCTCCCCGTGACCTCAAGGGTTTCCTCCGGGCGCTCTGGTTTCCACTATTGACGTAAAGGTTTTGTAGGTTAATGTGGCTTTTGTAATTTAAATTGTCCCCAGTGTTAGTGTACGGGGATTGCTGGTGGACACACACTTGATGGGCCGAATGGCCAGTTGGGGCAGGTGCTTGTAGCTCAGTGTCACTCATGTTATGACTCATGCTTTAGTAGTGACACCCACTTGCTTTTACAGCACTTCTTCCTGCCTCTTTTCCCTTGGAATTAGTGAGACGCGCTAGCATGCAGTTATCAATGCTTTGTCGTTAATAAAGTCTTTGGACATTTATCATGGTGTAAGTGTTCAGTTATTAATACAGCCGAAACACAACAGTGCTCTAACACATTTGAATGATACTTGGACAGGTACATGGATGGATGGGAAATATTCGGAGGGATATGGTCCAAACGCAGGCAGCTGGGATCAGCATCAATGGGGCATGTTGTCCGGCACGGGGAAGTTGGGCCGAAGGGCCTGTGTCTGTGCTGTATGAATCTACGTCCATGAATAGGAAAGGTTTAGCTGGATGTGGGCCAAACGTGGGCAGGTGGGACAGGCGTAGATGGGGTATCCTGGTTGGCATGGGGAAGTTGGGCCGAAGGGCCTGTTTCTGTGCTGGTTGACACAATGGCTCTATGACTTGGTCAACATGGGGAAGTTGGGCCGAAGGGCCTGTTTCCGTGCTGTATGATGATGTGAGTCTCTGACTCAATGGCCCGAGCAAGTTGGGCCACAGGACCTGTCTCCACTTTAATTAAAACATGCAACCACCTATGCAGGTAGAGAAGAACAAACACCCTCTCATCTCTATGTACCTATGATAATATTATACTTGTGATCTTTATTCCATGCTACATGGACAGAACGGCAAACACACACGCAGGCACGCACACACCAAATAACACAAGAAAACATATTCAGAGACATATTGTGGCACAGATCTCGAGGCTGAATAGCATCGATCTCTAAGGTGAATGAATGGTGGTTGATAAATCTTAGAACCCACTACAATTTATCGTTAGTCAGTACATTCATATTTGATAGAAGCATGAAAAATAGGCGCAGGAGTAGGCCATTCGGCCCTTCGACCCAACACCGCCATTCAATATGATCATGGCTGATCATGTAAAATCAGTACCCCGTTCCGGCATTTTCCCCCATATCCCTTAATTCCTTTAGCACTAAGATCAAATCTAACTCTCTTGAAACCATCCAGTGAATTGGCCTCCACTGCATTCTGTGGCAGAGAATTCCGCAGATTCATAACTCAGTTGCCTGATAACAGATGAGAAGAAACCGTCCATGAATCAACAGTCTTGTACAGTTGTATCAAATCGTGTATTTCATACCTTCACGGACCCAAGCAAATGTGTCAAACGTGTTCGTCACCACCCTGCCCATCCCTGGTACAATTGGCATGGAGCTGTGTGACTGCATTCCAATACCTCTCTCGTCTGCTAGAAATAGCACAGGGCGATACCATTTAGTGTGAAAAATATGCCCTGGTCTGTTTTACAAATTTGCATCACTTTTATCTGTTCAATAAAACAGCTTTTAATCTACCTATTGGTCCAGTTCATGAAAATCATGTTCCATCCCAGATAAATATAATCACTCTCCACAATGTCACCATAAAAACGTAGAAACATAGACACATAGAAAATAGGTGCAGGAGTCGGCCATTCTGCCCTTCTAGCGAGCACCACCATTGAATATGATGATGGCAGATCATCCAAAATCAGTACCCTATTCCTGCTTTCTCCCCATATCCCTTGATTGCGTAAACCCTAAGAGCAATATCTAACTCTCTCTTGAATACATCCAGTGAATTGGCCTCCACTGCCTTCTGTGGCCGTGAATACCACAGATTCACAACTCTCCGGTGCATATGTTTTTCTGCATCTCAGTCCTAAATGGCCTCCCCCGGATTCTTAAACTATGACCCCTGGTTCTGGACTCCCCCAACATTTTTGCCTGCATCAAACCTATCCAATCCTTTATGAGTTGTATATGTTTCTATAAGATCCTCTCTCATCCTTCTAAATCCCAGTGAGTACAAGCCCAGTCGCCTTGCATCCTATCTTCCACTAATCCTAGCCCATCATTTAGCTTGTAACATCACAAATATATCCCTTGCATAAGACCGGGATACACTCACACAGACTACAATTACATAAAAATACATATCCTGCATGTCATAGTCATAGAGTAATGGTCATAAATTAATAGTGTGGAAACGGCCCTTCAGCCCAACTTGCCTACACCCGGCCAACAATATCCCACCTACACCAGTCCTACTTGCCTGTACTCGGTCCATATCCCTCCAAACCTGTCCTATCCATGTACCTGTCTAACTATTTCTTATCTGATGGGATAGTCCCAGCCTCAACTATGTTATTCCATATACCCACCACCCTTTGTGTGAAAAGGTTACCCCTCAGTTTCCTATTAAATCTTTCCCCCTTCACCTTAAACCTACAGTATATTCTCTGGTTCCTGATTCACCTACCTAG
>JAWMAR010005436.1:22500-29827 GCA_036785375.1 Leucoraja ocellata
TTCCTCCCACACTCCAAAGACGTACAGGTTAATTAGTTTTGGTAAATGTTAAGACCCGGATACACTCACACAGACTGCAATTACATAAAAATACACATCCTGCATGTCATAGTCATAGAGTAATGGTCATAAATTAATAGTGTGGAAACGGGCCCTTCAGCCCAACTTGCCTACACCCGGCCAACAATATCCTACCTACACCAGTCCTACTTGCCTGCACTTGGTCCATATCCCTCCAAACCTGTCCTATCCATGTACCTGTCTAACTATTTCTTATCTGATGGGATAGTCCCAGCCTCAACTATGGCATTCCATATACCCACCACCCTTTGTGTGAAAAGGTTACCCCTCAGTTTCCTATTAAATCTTCCCCCCTTCACCTTAAACCTACAGTATATCCTCTGGTTCCTGACTCACCTACCTAGAGACCCGAGTTCGATCCTGACTACGGGTGCTGTCTGTACAGAGCTTGCACCTCTATAAGATCTCCCCTCATCCTCCTGCGATCCAAGGAATAGAGACCCAGTCTGCTCAACCTCTCCATATAGCTCACACCCTCTAATCCTGGCAACATCCTTGTATGTCTTTTCTCAACCAATATGCTTGACAATATATTTTTATAACATGTCATATGTTTCCTTTCTGCTCCCAACTGACACTATTTCTTCTCCACCAAACCCACCTACTGCCTTCCTCTGCTGCCTCTGACATTTGCTCTGCAGCCTGATGTAGACTCTGTCTGCAAATTCCTAGCTCTCCAAATAGGGACGTGGTTGATCTCGCTATGAATCCTCTACAGCCCATCTTTACCGTATGCCTCTTGCTCTCCATCCTCGCTGCTCAACTTCTGCTGCCAACTCTACATATCTAAGCCTTTTAATTTTATAAGCCTCATCCAGCAAGTTCTCCCAAGGCACCGTCAGTTCTATAAAATGCACGCTCCGCTGACTAACTGATATAACACTATATCAGGCTTCAAACTACTAGTAATTATTTCCTGTGGAACAAGGAAGTTTAGGAGGAATTTCCTCCTAAATCTACCCGCATCTCCCATCATTGGATCCCCGTATCTGGCCTAACTCATACCTGTCTGTAAACTTCTATCCATGATCTTTCTCTTCCCCAGGAACACAATGAATAGCTACACTCCCATCCTGATGCCTACTGAATTCATCTGTACTCTCCTCCTCCCAATTGCTACAGCTGTGTACTTCAAAATCTGATTATGCCGCCAGGTATACAGACCCTGAGAAATACTAACCCCACATACTGATAACAGTCTGAAGTATGGGTTCGGCCCGACACATTGCCTATTTCCTTCGCTCCACAGATGCTGCTGCACCCGCTGCCTTTCTCCAGCATTTTTGTCTACCTTCTGATAATATATGCCTCAAAGTTGTCACCTTTGAACACAAGGGACATGTCGGGTCCCCACCCACCCATTTGCTTGATGTTCTTCGGTGATGGAAGCACATCATAAATAGTCCTGACAAGGAAACTTACACGACCCGCCTCCATGCACCACTGGTCCCTCCAGCTAAACCTCCTCTTTTCTACACTTTCCCAAGTGTATCCACTGTCCATGCTTAACCTATGCCTTCACTAAATTTACTGTGAATACTGAAACACTAAATAAATCAACAGCACTCCAAATAAAACTATATGGCTCAGAACCACACGTGTTTGCCAGGTCCGAAAACACTACATGCAAATCTCTCCTCTCGAGCTTGGCTGTTGAATCAGGTCCAATATTACACTAATGTGTTTTAAGAAACATGTGAAACCTGGGATTCCTGTTTTATACACTTTTGTATCTATTAAACTGTTCCTTTCTAAATCAGTTACCAGCCTCTGTGCCACTATGTTAAACACAATCTTGCCTTCTACCAATCTCCCCTCTTCCCCCTCCCCCCAAATCCTTACGCATCGGACTGGAGTCTGGAGCATCGGGCGGTTGGATGACGAGTTAGATACACCCGCCTCCCCTCCACCCCCTCTCCCCGCCCGCCCCATCCCCGGGAGGGTGGGAGTTCATCTCAGTTAAGAGGCCGGGACAGTTTACGTTTACGACGTTATCACCAATAGACAATAGACAATAGGTGCAGGAGTAGGCCATTCAGCCCTTCGAGCCGGCACCGTCATTCAATGTGATCATGGCTGATCGTCCACAATCAGTACCCCGTTCTTGCCTTCTACCCCATATCCACTGACTCCGCTACCCTGAAGAGCCCTATCTAGCTCTCTCTTGAAAAGTATCCAGAGAACCCGGCCTCTATCGCCCTCTGAGGCAGAGCATTCCACAGACTAACACCTCTCTGTGTGAAACATTGTTTCCTCGTCTCCTTATTCTTAAACTGTAGCCCCTGGTTCTGGACTTCTCCAACATCGGGAACATGTTTCCTGCGCCTAGCGTGTCCAAACCCTTTAATAATTCTATATGTTTCAAAAATGAAACCCTCTCATCCTTCTAAACTCCAGAGGGTACAAGCCCAGCCGCTCCATTCTCTCAGCATATGACAGTCCGCCATCCCGGGAATTAACCTTGTAAACGTTGTACTCCCTCAATAGCAGAATGCCCTTCCTCACATTAGGGGACCAAAATTGCACACAATACTCCAGGTGTGGTCTCAGTAGGCCCTGTCAACTGCAGAAGGACCGCTTTGTCCGATATTCGACTACTCTTGTTATAAAGACCAACATGGCATTGGCTTTCTTCACTGCTGGCTAGATCTGCGTGCTTACTTTCATAGAATGATTAACAAGGAAACCCAGATCCGTTGTACTTCCCCTTTTCCCAACGACGCCATTTAGATTGTTATCTGCCTTCCTGTTTTTGCTACCAAAGTGGATAACCTCACATTTATCTGCATTAAACTGCATCTGCCATGCATCTGCCCACTCCCGCAACCTGTCCAAGTCACGCTGCTTTCTCATAGCATCCTCCTCACAGTTCACATTGCCACCCAGCTATGTGTCATCTGCAAATTTGCTAACGTTACTTTGAATCCCTTCATCCAATCATTGGGTGTATATTGTAAATAGCCTCGGTCCCAGCACCGAGCCTTGCGGTACCCCATTAGTAACAATCTCTTAAAAATAGCGGAGTCAGGGAATATGGGGAGAAGGCAGGAACGGGTACTGATTGGGGATGATCTGCCATGATCACATTGAATGACGGTGCTGGCTCGAAGGGCCGAATGGCCTCCTCCTGCACCTATTGTCTATTGTCTATTGTCTACTGTCTATTGTCACTGCCTGCCATTCTGAAGGGGATCCGTTAATCCCTACTCTTTGTTTCCTGTCTGCCAACCAATTTTTCTATCCATGTCAGCACTCTAACCCAATACCATGTGCCCTAATTTTGCCCACTAATCCCCTATGTGGGACCTTATCAAATGCTTTCTGAAAGTCCAGGTACACTACATCCACTGGCTCTCCTTGTCCATTTTCCTATTTACACACGCACGCACACGCGCGCACACACACACACACACACACACACACACACACACACACACACACCACACACACACGCACGCACGCACGCACACACACACACACACACACACACACACACACACACGCACGCACACACACACACACACACACGCACACACACACACGACTCAGACTTTTAATTATATAGCGATTAAAAAGGGCGGTACCTGAGAATGAGAGACACAAGAACTGGATAATTATATCCAAATATTGAATTTGTTGTTCTTTTCTGAAGTTGTACTTTGCTCCGTTAGTTGATACCGTGTGGTTGCTCCAGTTTGTGTTGATACAGTAAGCTCATAAGTTAATAAGTTATAGGAGCAGAATTAGGCAACAAAGCGCATCATGTCTACTCCGCTACTCAATCCTGGCTCATGTATCTTTCCCTCTCAACCCCATTTTCATTATTTCACCCCATAACCGCTGACACCCTTACCAGTCAAATTACTAATGTTGAGCCTGGTTGCAATATTTCATTAATCCAGACATGGAGAAGCGGGTGAGAATGAAATGGTGAATGTATGACAGGTACGTGTAAGCTCAGGGTCACTCTTAAAGATAGAAAAGGTATCTTGTTCCGCGCAGTCACCCCACTGCATTGTTATTCCACATAGGTAAAGAGAACAGCCATGGGCAATGAAGGCAACACAATGAATGGAATAACACGGTGGCTCGGCGCTAGTGTTACTGCCTCACAGCCCCAGAGACTCGGGCCTGACTGCGGGGGTGGTCTGTACGGAATTTACCCATTCTCCCCATGACCGCGTGGAGATCTTCGGTTTCCTCCACGCTCCAAAGACTTACAGGTTGTAGGATAATTGGCTTGGTGTAAATGTAAAATTGTCCCTGGGGTAGTGTTAATGTGTGGGGATCGCTGGTGGGTGCGGACTCGGTTGGCCGAATGGCCTGTTTCCGCGTTGTATCTCTACACAAAACTAAAAAGAACACACATGGGCGTCGAAGGCAACTCAATAAATTGAACGAGGGACACGCTGATCGCCCCTTGGTCTTGAAGGAGAATTTGGGCGACAGAATGGTGAGATTGGATGAGGTGACAGTGGAGATGTACAGTTCCCGCTGTGGATTGGGGGATGGAGTGGGTTAAAATGGAAATGAGCCAGAACCCTTTTTCCCGGGATGGAAGCGTCCAAGTCTAGAGGGCAGAGCTGTAGGGTGGTAGAGGCACAGTTCAATAGAGGTGTTTTGGGGGGGGGGGGGGGGGGGGGCAAGTTATTTACACATAGTAGTGGGGGCCAGGAACACATTGCCGGGGGTGTGGTGGCGGCTGATACGATGCTTGCGTTTAATTGGCTTTCAGATAAGCACATTGAAGTGCATGGAATATAAGGATATGGGTCGGGTGCAGGCTGACGAGGGCATCATGTCGAAGCAAAGAACTGCAGACTCAGGTTAATACACAAAAGGATTGAAAAATAACCCACTGTAGTAATTCAGCGGGTCCGGCAGCTTCACTGGAGAACATGGATCTCCAGAAATGCCCATGTTCTCCAGAGATGTTGCCAAACCCATTGAGTTACTTCAGTATTTTGTGTCTTATAAAGAAAGACGTTGCCTGTTGTAAAATAAAGATCATTTTACAGGGAAAGGAAGCCCTTTTTTGGAGAAGGGTTTTGTTTTTGGTGTAATCGTAAATATGACTGAACAAGATAACGGAACTTGACCATTTGTCGATATGGTCATTTGCTAAATCCAATTCCGATTCTTCTCTTCCCTTAAGTCTTTTCACCCTTCATTAAGTAGAATATTGACCCAACGATACCATAATGTTGCAAGGTGACGTCGAGTAGCAGCAATATTGAAATATGAAATCTGAGCCGAGACTGCAGTCCACGGAGGGAGCAGGGCTAAAGTACAAATGGGTAAGAAAGAACTGCAGATTCTGGTTTAAATCGAAGGTAGACACTAAATGCTGGAGTAACTCAGCGGGTGAGGCAGCATCTCTGGAGAGATGGAATGGGCGATGTTTCGCGTTGAGACCCATTCTTCAGACAGATGTCAGAGGGGGGGGGGAGGGGGGCAAAGATAGAATGTAGTCGGAGACAGTAAGACTGGTGGGAGAACTGGGAAGGGGAAGGGGATGGAGAGAGAAAGCAAGGTTTCGCTTGGGTAGTTTACACCCCAGCGGTATGAACATTGAATTCTCTAACTTCTGATAGCCCTTGCTTTCTCTCTCCATCCCATTCCCCTTCTCCCACTAGACTTACTGTCTCCGCCTACATTCTAGCTTGGGTGCTGTCTGTAAGGAGTTTGCACGCTCTCCCCGTAACGTGCGTGGGTTTTCGCCGCGATCTTCGGTGTCCTCCCACACTCCAAAGACGTACAGGTTAATTAGTTTTGGTAAATGGAAAAATTGTCCCTAGTGGGTGTAGGGTAGTATTAATGTGCGGGGATCGCTGGTCCTGCTGGCCGAAGGGGCTGTTTCGGGCTGTATCTCCAAAGTAAACTAAACGTACAAACTCCGTACGGACAGCACCCGGCTCTCTGGCGCTATAAGCACCGTAAGGCAGCAATTATACCGCTGGTCTTTATAAAAAGCTGCAACTACCACCATTTATTAATTATTAATTAAGACATTTCCATGATAGAAAGGATTTAATTTCAATCATTCATTTAAGGTGCAATGGAGACACTTGAATTTGCGTCTCTGGATGTGACTCTGGATTCCTCGTTCAGTAACATCATCTCTGCCTCGCCACCGCACCTGTTTGTGGCTACAGATAGGCCCTGACCCGCTACGTTCGTCCAGCAGTTTGCATCTGCAGTCCCGTATGTCTCAACCCGCAGCCGTCTCTCATTGAATACCAATTCTGCCCACCGCCGCCCTAATTCCCCTGTTCCTTATCCTCTCACTCTTACCCTGTACCTACTCTCACATCACCCCCCCCCTCATCACCCGCACCTATAACCTATATCGGGGCACCCGGAATGTCGATGGTGATAGCTTCACTGGATGTGAAAGTGGATATAAAGTACTAGGTAACGAGGCACAGGAGGTTTACCAGAATTAGGATTTCATTAAGAGAATGGAGAGGTCAGACCGACTATGGAAAGTTTTCTCCGGACTGCCGGGAGGTTGAGGGGAGACTTGATGGAAGTCTATCGAATTATGAGAGGGGTGGGCAGGTTACACAATCAGAACCTTTTACTGAGAGGGAAATATTTAATAGTAGAGAGCCATAGCTATAGGATGAGAGGGGCAAAGTTTAAAGGGGATGTGTGAGGCAGGTTTTCTACCCCAATGATGGTGAGTTTCTGGAACGCGCTGCCAGGGATGGTGGTGGAGGCTGATACGAGACAGGCGGTGAAGAGATGTTTGGATAGGCACGTGAGTATGCAGGTAATTGAAGGATATAGATTATGTTCAAGCAGGTAAGAGTTGGTCTTGGCATCATATTCAGCACAGACACTGTGGGCCGGAAGGGCCGCTCTGTGCGTACTGTTCTTTGTTCCATACGGATTGTGTCTTCGCAGTTGTGGATATTCCGGGATATAACCTGTTACTTGAAGAATACATCCACATCAGCCTGTTTTGAATGTATCCAGACTGTTCGCATCATGGCCTGGTGCGGCATTTCCAACGCACACGAGTTGCACTACCGCCTGCACTGGCCATGGATGTGTTTATATTCAAATTGTGTTTTTGTATTAATGCCTTGTCTTTGGAGCAGTTTTTATTTTTGTTTTTATTAATCTTGCAGGATTTATGTGTAATGTGGTTGTAATTTGCGTTTAATTAATATTGTGTGAAGCGCTGAGTATTTGTATATGTGATTGCTGCTTTTCATGATTGTGACTAACCCCTTGCAAG
>JAWMAR010005437.1:0-29795 GCA_036785375.1 Leucoraja ocellata
CATAGAGGGAGGACAGAGAGGGAGGGGGCAGTGAGGGAGAGAACAGAGAGGGAGGGGGAGTGAGGGAGGGGGCAGAGAGCGAGGGGGAAGAGAGAGAGGGGGAAGAGAGGGAGGGGACAGAGAGGGAGGGGGAAGAGAGGGAGGGTGCAGAGCGGGAGAATCAGAGAGGGAGGGGAAGAGAGGGATGGGGGAAGAGAGGGTGGGGGCAGATAGGGAGGGGGGACCGAGAGGGAGGACACAGAGTGGGAGTGTGCAGATAGGGAGGTCACAGAGAGGGCGGGGGCAGAGAGGGTGCACAAGAGAGAGGGGGAAGAGA
The DNA here is from genome assembly GCA_036785375.1 of Leucoraja ocellata. Classification (NCBI taxonomy): domain Eukaryota; kingdom Metazoa; phylum Chordata; class Chondrichthyes; order Rajiformes; family Rajidae; genus Leucoraja; species Leucoraja ocellata. Next base: position 317 of record JAWMAR010005437.1, read on the forward strand.
GGGAGGCGGCAGAGAGTGAGGGGGCAGAGGAGGGGGCAGAGAGGAAGGGGACAGAGATGGAGGGGGTAGAGAGGGAGGGGGAGAGAGGGAGGGGGCAGAGAGGGAGGGGACAGTGAGGGAGAGGGAAGAGAGGGAGGGGGTGTGAGGGAGGGGGCACAGAGGGAGGGGGAGAGGGAGGGGGCAGAGCGGGGAGAATCAGAGAGGGAGGGGGGAGTGAGGGAGGGGGCAGAGAGGGAGGGGGAAGATAGGGAGGGGGGGAACCGAGAGGAAGGGGACAGAGAGGGAGTGAGACAGAGAAGGAGGGGGCAGAGAGGGAGTGGGCAGAGAGGGAGGGGAAGAGAGGGAGGCGGCAGAGAGGGAGGGGGCAGAGAGGGGGCAGAGAGGAGGGGACAGAGAGTGAGGGGGAGAGAGGGACGGGGAACAGAGAGGTGGCAGAGAGGAAGGGGACAGAGAGGGAGGGGGCAGAGAGGGAGGAGAGACAGAGAGGGAAAGAGCAGAGAGGGAGGGGAAGAGAGGGAGGGAGGAGAGAGGGAGGGGGCAGAGAGGGAGGAGTGAGGAAGGGGACAGAGAGGGAGGGGGCAGAGAGGGAGGGGAAAAGAGGGAGGGGGAGATAGGGAGGGGGCAGAGTTGGGGCAGAGAGGAATGGGACAGAGAGGGAGGTCGAGAGAGCGAGGGGACAGAGAGGTGGCAGAGAGGGAGGGGGCAGAGAGGGAGGGGGCGGAGAGGGAGGGGGAGAGAGGGATGGGGCAGAGAGGGAGATCCCAGAGCGGGAGGAGGCAGAGAGGGAGGGGTCAGAGAGGGAAGGGTCAGAGAGGGAGGCCAGAGAGGGATGGGACAGAGAGGGAAGGGGGCAGAGAGGGATGGGAGAGAGAGGGAGGGGGCAGAGAGGGAGGGGGCAGAGAGGGAGGGGTCAGAGAGGGAGGGGTCAGAGAGTGAGGGAAGAGAGGGATGGGACAGAGAGGGAGAGGGGCAGAGAGCGAGTGGAAGGGGGTAGATAGGGAGGGTTAGATAGGGAGGGGGAGGGGTAGGCAGGGAGGGGAAGGGTAGTTAGGGAGGGGAAGGGGGTAGATAGGAAGGGGGAGGGGATAGAGGGGAAGGGAAAGGTGGCAGAGGCAGACCCACCAGGCACCGGGCGGCGGAACTGAGCGATGCCGCGGGCGTGCGAGCGGACGTCGGCCCGAGGACCGCAAGTTCGGCCGCCGCAGTCTCCAGTCAAGGGTCCGACATCATCTCCAGGCTCGTCCTTTCTTCCACCAGCGGCGTCTGCACCACCTGTGTAACCCATTGTGAGGTCATCATAGAAACATAGAAAATAGGTGTGGGAGTAAAGGCCATTCGGCCCTTCGAGCCTGCACCATTCGCCATTCAATATGATCATGGCTGATCATCCAGCTCAGTATCCCGTACCTGCCTTCTCTCCATACCCCCTGATCTCCTTAGCCACAAGGGCCAGATCTAACTCCCTCTTAAATATAGCCAATGAACTGTGGCCTCGACTACCCTCGGTGGCAGAGAGTTCCAGCGATTCACCACTCTCTGTGTGAAAAAAGTTCTTCTCATCTCGGTTTTAAGGATTTCCCCCTTATCCTTAAGCTGTGGCCCCTTGTGCTGGACTTCCCCAACATCGTGAGCAATCTTCCTGCTTACTGTCCAACCCCTCAAGAATTGTGTAAGTTTCTATAAGAACCCCCCCCCCCCCCCCCCCCCCCCCCCCCCCCGAATCTTCTAACTTCTACCGAGTACAAGCCGCGTCTATCCATTCTTTTTTCATATCAAAGTCCCGACATCCCAGGTATCAGTCTGGTGAACCTTCTCTGTACTCCCTCTATGGAAATAATGTATTCCCTCAGATTACGAGACTACATGCTGGGACATTTCACTCCGCAACTCCCTGGGTAACTCATCCCCCCCCCCCCCCCCCCCCCCCCCCCCACCCAGGTACCTTCCCCTGTAACCGCAGACGATGCAACACCTGTCGCTATAACTTCTCCTTCGAATCTGTCCAGGTATCCCCACAGTCCTTTTAGGTTAGACAGAGGTTCACTTGTGCCTTCTCCAACCTCATCTAATGTATCTGTTGTTCAACATGTGGACGCTCATACATTGGCGAGACCAAACGCAGACTGGGCGATCGATTGGCGGAACACCTTCGCTCAGCCCCCGTGAACCAACCTGGTCTCCAGTTTGCTGCATGCTTTAATTTTCCTTCCCAATCCTACCCAGACCTTTCGGTTTCCTCTATTTTTAGAGTGAGGCTAATAATCACAAATTGGCTCCACGGGTGACCTGTGAACCTGCCGATTAGTGAATTGTCCATTAGCTTTCCCCCCACTGTACAGATAAACGGGAGAATCTGGGACGGTTGATTTGAAAGCGGGAATATAACAGCGAGCTGATGTCGGATGTGTGGATATGACCTTTGACAGTCGGAGCGGATCCAGGCTGAGATATTATTCCTGACCTACATCCCTGGACTGCACTCCTGCATACTACCCCGGTCCCACGGTGCGAGTTCAATCCAAGAGCTCTCCCGAGTTTAAAAATAAAATCAACTCGTGGTAAGCACGGAGAATGAACGTAGCGGGTGCGCCGGAGCTCGGGGACGATTCTAAACGCTAACGGCAGGTACTCGGGAAGACTCTCCAACGGAAAGGAAGCACGGGAAGACTCGTGAAGATTTTTCAACGTGATGAAAAATGTCCACGAGAGCTCCGAGTAACGACGAGTGGCCATTACCGTAAATCTCCCAGTTCGAATCAGGACAAACTCGGGAGAATTTTAGGGATGAACTCATACTGTGGGACAGGGCTTGTTGTAACTCGCATGCGACATTCAACATTGAAGTAATTGCTCCCAGCTTCACGGTAATGTCTAGTTTGTGGCTATGACCAGCGTGGCTGAACAACGGGCGCTCCTACGAGGAATACGAGTGCAAGAAGCTGAACGCCAACTGAAGCTTGATAATTACCCGTCTTTCTGCGCAGAGGTTCTTCTGTGGAGATTTGAATACGGAACACACATTATTATGTACAAGTTGAGAGGAGAGATATTTTGCTTTCTAAAACAAACGTCCCGCCCAACAAGGTTTTAAATTAAGTTGTGTTCATGCGTGATTACGATTTAGCCCAGCAATAATCTTCAGGATATTTTGGATGTTGCACTGAGATAGGTCAGATATACAAGAGAATATTGCTGGCATCGATGGAACGGGAGAGACAATGGTGCTGTGATTTATTTATTATAGTTTCTACATTAGATTCCTCCCTTAACACATTTAGACATAATTTTCGGCAGATATGTTATCCCGCTCTTCAGTTCCTCTCTGAATTTAGACTGAGTTACCGCGTAAATACACGTGTTTGTGCAGCAACTCAAAAGCAGGAGCATGGAACTGGTTTGGTCCGCGATAAACAACGGGTGACTGAAACCGGTAGAATAAAACCGTTTTCCTATCTGTGACCAGAGGAATACTATAAAATACGTCATCCACAGCATAATGAAGTTGCCGGAAATAACAAAGAGCAAGATGATTGACTTCCTTCTGCTTTCCAGCTCGGCATCATTCTGACTCGCACCATTCTTGCTGCCTCTCAGATTCCTGCGGACTTGGCTGGCCCTTAAAATGTGCCCGACTGTTAGAGCGTTGAGCAGTAATATCAGGAACATTGGGAGCAGAGGGCTGAAACATCGGTGAATCCAGTTGAATAATATCCATGTGGGTTCAATGGTGAATTCTTGTTTTGCAATACACATCCAGTCTACATTGTGTACTGATATATAAGGTTCGAATACAAAGTACCAGGGGATGTTTTTGCAGCAGAACAGCGGACACACAGTTGCTATAACCCTGGCTGCAGTTTTCTCGGTGCAAAATCTGGATCTCAGCTTGTGGCAACAAATCATCAAATATCGATCAAATGTGAACGAGAGGGTTAACCACACGGAGATGTCTGTGACTGCGTGGTTAAGGGCCCGGTGGAAGGAACACACTTGAGTAATGAAGAGAAAAGTTGTGGGGAAATATAGATCATTGATACGAAAAAGTAAAACGTCAATGACAGCAACCAACAGATCCGCCGCAGCCATGGCCACAAGATAGCGTGATACACATTTGGAGAGACCGCACTTTCCCCGGGACAGGATCACAATGGATATCACATTAGCTGTGTTAGGGAAGATTCAAACATCGACACAGTGCATGAGCAGTGTAGGTTACAGGGTCCCCCCATATAACACGCGATTTCACTTTATGATTAGAGTTGAGCATAGACATTCATGACTGGGCGAGCGGCCCACCGCACAAAATGTTTAAAGGTTCAAGCTCAAGTGAGTTTATTGTCATGTGTCCCTGATAGGGCAATGCAATTATTGCTTTGCTTCAGCACAACAGAACATAGTAGGCTTTTACTACAAAACAGATCATTGTGTCCATATACTATTATATAAATATATACACACATGCATAAATAAACTGATCAAATGCAAATTACAGATGATGGGTTATTAATAATCAGAATTTTGTGCGAGCCAGGTTTGATAGCCTGATGGCTGTGGGGAAGTAGCTATTCCTGAACCTGGTTGTTGCAGTCTTCAGGCTCCTGTACCTTGTACCTGAAGGTAGCAGGAAGATGAGTGTGTGGCCAGGATGGTGTGGGTCTTTGATAAACTGCCAGCCTTTTTGAGGCAGCGACTTGAGGTTGGGCGACGAGAATGCAAAGCATTTCCACTGTTAGTACTGTCGCCAATGTTGACGGGCGAATGGAATCGCAATAGATGAGTGAATGAAAATAATAATAATAATAATAATAATAATTTTATTTATAGAGACTTTAAAAACAAACATAGCTGCAACAAAGTGCTGTACATCACTAATCATTGACAAAAAAAGTTAATACACACCAAAAATAACAATCAAAAGAAATAGTAGGAAAAGACACGTAAAATAAAGAAACATCAAAAACACCACAAACAGAAGCAAAGCCTCAGGCATGGTCAAAAGCCAGGGAGTACAAATGCGTTTTAACACTGGATTTGAAGATGGACAGAGAGGGGGCCTGTCTGATGTGCAGCGGCAGGGTGTTCCAGAGTGCCGGAGCAGCAACAGAGAAGGCTCTATCCCCTCTATAATGATAGTTTTACAATGAATGTACACGGAATTATATTTTATCAGGTCGGATAAACATGCTGTTCGCGGCAGAGGCTGTATTAGAGAAGAAATATGTGATCTGAAAATGAAGCGAGACGCCACGGCGTTTTATTTGTGGAGATAGTGAAATCAAATACCATCGGCCAACTTATAATGGATGACTGAAAATGTAGCCGTGATTTTCTACGTCTTTAACATTTACGCTTCGTTTCATTAACATGACATGCTTACAGCAAACGATACAGTTATTTGCATCGAATTATATCGATGTAGGTATTGCAGTTATGTTCATCATTTTCTATTTGATTGAAACGTCCCGCAGTAAATCAATAAAATCGATTATTTTCACTTTATTATTTCCATTCATCAGTCAGTCACCGCTCTTGGACCGATCACTCTCGGTAACATCTCGCCAGTGACAAATTGTATAAGTGCCTCATTTTCCCTATTGCTGTTTACACACATATGGTTAGGATACCGGAACCGCCACACACGTACCTGAGATTCTGACCAGAGTCGCACAGAGACGGGATCTTCCTTCACCCGTTTGCTCGGTGCAATGGATTCCCTGCGGCAGCGATGTTGCTTCTGTCACAGATTCTACAGACGGCAACTGCTTCTCACTCGCAAGGACAGAACAATGCGTAGATAATGAAACATTGGACATTGAAAGTTGGGTAGACTATGTTTGTTTCTGCTAAGAGTGGATATCCACCCACGGCAGGCATTGTAATGTTGATGAATAATATCCTTCACCTGGGTGTGAAGCAGTGGAGACATTATGGCCAACGGTACCGCAGCCGGGGTCATGTTTGATCAATTACCAGAGTGTATCTATTGCAACCGAACGGCTCACGATATATGTGTGCACATAGGCGACGAGGAAGCGCGGTTTAATACACCTATACATGACGAGACGTCACCTGGTGTCACCGGATAGGAACAGTGTCTAGCCGATGAATGGATACTATAATGTAAACACAAAATATTTTATTGACTGCAGGAAGTTTCATTCAAACAGAACATTAATGAAATACATTAAATCAGTTCAACCAACTGCAGGATTTGCGATTGAAAATGTACTATTCAGTTGACCGAAACGAGGTATTGCTGAGTTCAGCCCTTCACAAACACGGCTGCAGTCGTCTTTCAATGGATTGGAGGACAGGGACATCTAAACGCCACATATCTGCCAAGAATGGAGTAGGAAAAATGCTTTTATTGACGATTCATAACATAGATCCAATTACTTACCAAGAATTCCAAGCACTGCTATAATCGGGTAATAAATCATTATTGCCTGGATTATGGGAGGCAGCAGAAAAAACGGATAATCGGTTAATATAATTCGCATCCTGGAGAGACGTGAGAGAGAAGCTCAGAGTTCGATGCTGGAATGCAACTGACAGCGCGTTGCAGAGAAAGGCTTCATATCTACTCGAGATCGTCTTCCCCTGGGATCACGAAGACACAAACAAGAACATTAACATCACTTCGTGGTACCTGAACATCGTATCAACAATATTCACAGCCATGATTTCACCACACGACCTATAACCACTAATGATGTTTTTATCTAAGTGGAAATACCTGAATTTAAAATTATATATTTACATAATTTCCCTCTATTCTGATTTAAATGTCGGAATTTGAATGCTATACAGTAAAACGTTCAACAAGTGCTGCATCGCTTCTCTTATTCTGTAAAACGGTGCTTCTCTACCAAAGCTGAAACTAAATCCAACAAGCTGTAACAAACTTTCAAAGTTTCGCTAGACTCGCAGTGATACAACTAGATTCGAATCAATATCAATTTCGACTCGCTAGAGGTTACTAGAACAATAATGATGCATGCAAAGCCGGGCCAGTATTGCGAGTTCAGTGAATCACAATATTGGGAGTGGATGGCAGCAAATGTAGTGGTGGGTTCATAGAATCATAGAGCCATACATTGTGAAAACAGGGCGTTCGGCCCAACTCTCCCACACCTACCAATATGGCTTACATACATGTATTCTGCATGTGTTTTGCAAAGACATGTGAGTCCTCGAGTTGCTAGGACACTGCAAGTGTCATGCATTTCCCGGTGCGGATGACGACGTTGGGATAGGTGAGGAGGGGACACGGGTTTGCTCTTGAGTACGAGCACTCTATAGGTAGGTATGTTGCAAAACCTACCTGAATCGTCGATGAGAATCTGCCCCAGCCCGTGAGCGCGATTTTGGCGCTGTTTAGAGGGGGCGGGTTTAAAACGCGATTTATACTATGCTGTTCCAATCGAAGATGTTCAGCCTAGTAAATCATGAACGAAAAATCGCTGAAAGACCCCGTCGCAAAAGGTATTATTAGTTTTTATGGCCTTGTATAATAGTTATAATAGTTTTAAAATCACTCTCTCAACTCGCGACCTCTCGCAGCCCCAGGGTTTTATAAAGCAAACAATAAAAGGTATGTACCTTATTTTTACATTAAAAGGGGCTTCTTAAGACCCCTTTATACAAAGTTTACTATAGCGAGTAGCTCATTTTGGGCTCTTTATATCCCGCAGTATTTTTCTGGTCATTTGAGGATACAAATCCAGCGCAATGTGAACGTTCTAAACCAACGCGTTCACAGGAACCCACTAGAAAGCTGATTTAAAATGGACTTTAATTTACAGCAATTGAACACTAAATTCCTTCCATTTGGCCTATAACTTGATGTAAATGAGATTTAAAAATCATGTTTTATGGTGAATTATTTGTGAATATTATTTGGATACTTAGGCTACTTAAAAATGTTAATCATTTATTAAGAAATGGATAGATGTTTAGATCTAGTAATTGAAGTTTGAAATTAGCTACAATTGGGTAACTGACTAATTATATGCTTTAATTTCAGGTCATCCAAGTAAGATTGTTTTATATTTGTTTCAGAATGGTTCAATCTATGATAACTGAAAATTTCATTCAGTTCTCTTAATTTTTAAGAAGTTTATGGCCTTTTGACTGTCCATGATCACAGCTTTTTTGATATGTCCATAGAAAATCAATAGGGAACAAGATGCTAATTTCCGAGTATGAAAATGGCCATAACGTTTTTTATTACTTGAGATATGAAAGTGAATTAGGTGTCAAATTAAACTTATTTTCATGCTTTATCTGGTGGGATAAATTGCAGACTTGATTTTTTAAATGTCAAAATGTTGTAACATTGCTACTATAGGTATGCAAGGTATATATAGCAGACAGTTATGAGTCGATGGACATGTCCATATGCCAGGACTTTGCGGCTCACCTTTATGAATAAGCCTCAGTTGTCACAGACCTCGTCAGCAAGTGTATTGGGGATGGTGCATCAGAAACCACCATAGTTGGTTCCATAACAGAATATACGGAACATCGACTCCCACGTGATGTTCATGTCTGCAACGTCCAGGCCAAGTGATCCTGAGCGGTACAAGATGTCTACTTATGTTCTTCGGAGAGTTATTAAGAATAACCCGAGACTATTGCGGACAAGGATGAAGTCCCGAGCCAACTGCACGGATGTCGGTGATTTGCGGTAAGGCTTGCACGGGGTGGGATCAATGTATTAAATGCATCTTTACTCTCCACTCGAGTATGAGTATAACCTACTTGAAGAAGACGGCCTTCACCCTAATGCAAGGGAAAGCAAAGGTAGCGTGCCTTCATTGCTATCCTCCTATTACTCTGACATCCAGCACCGGCAAGTACCTCCAGATGTTGGTGATGGCGCCCAGTCTCTCCAGCCTCCCAGACAACCTGACCAGTTGCATTTACCTACAGTCGCAACAGGTCGACAGGGAACGCCGCCACTTCCTTGACCACTAAACATCTTTCGAACACTTAGATAACAAGGATTCCTGCTTATTGATCGGATATTGCTCCGCCTTCAATGCCATTATCACATCCAATCTTATCGCCAATATCCTGATCCTAGAAATATAGAAACATAGAAAATAGGTGCTGGTGTAGGCCATTCGGCCCTCCGAGCTTGCACCGCCATTCAATATGATCATGGGTGATTATCAAACTCAGTATCCTGTACCTGCCTTCTCTCCATATCCCCTTATCCCTTTAGCCACAAGGGTCACATCTAACACCCGCTTAAATATAGCCAATGAACTGGCCTCAACTACATTCTGTGGCAGCGAATTCATGAGATTCACCACTCTCTGTGTGAAAAATGTTTTTCTCATCTCAGTCCTAAAAGATTACCCCTTCATTCTTGAACTGTGACCCCTTGTTCTGAACTTCCACAACATCGGGAACAATATTCCTGCATCTAGCCTGTCCAAGCCCATTAGAATGTTATACGTTTCTATAAGATCCCCCCTCAATCTTCTAAATTCTAGCCAGTACAAGCCGAGGGGTAGAATTGAGCATAGAAGTTGGGACGTCATGTTAAAATTGAACAGCGCATTGTTGAGGCCAATTCTGGAAAATGGTGTACAATTTTGGTCGCCAAATTTTAGGAAAGATGTCAACAAAATAGTGAGAGTACTAGTGAGAGTACTAGAGGAGATTTACTAGAATGTTGCCTGGGTTTTTGCACCTACGTTACAGAGAAAGGTTGAACAAAATACGTACTTATTCTTTGGAGCGCAGAATGTTAAGGGGGACTTGATAGAGGTCTTTAAAATTATGAGAGGGATAGACATAGGTGACGTGGCTAAGCTTTTTCCATTGAGAGTAGGGAAGATCCAAACAAGAGTACATGACTTGAGAATTAAGGGCAACATGAGGGCGAACTTCTTTACTCAGAGAATGATAGATGTGTGAAATGAGCTTCCAGTGGAAGTGGTGGACGCAGGTTCGATTTGATCATTTAAAAATAAATTGGATAGGTGTATGGACGGGAAAGGAATGGGTGTTGTCTGAGTGCAGGTAGATGGGACTAGGTGAGAGGAAGTGTTCGGCACGGATTAGAAGGGCCGAAATGGCCTGTTTCCGTGCTGCAAATGTTATATGGTTATATGGTTATAGGATACACGTTGCCCACAGCAAGGGGAACTCTAGAGGAGCAATAACAATATATGTATGCGATGCTGCTGTTTGTGGTGAAACGATGCAAGTGATCAGCGGTGATTTATTAATAGAAGTTTGCTCCATCAAATTAGGAAATTGCGATCGTAAACTTTACCAAAGACCATATTTGATAAAACAACAATCAGAAATATATGTGTAGCAGAGAGATATGAAGTTCACAATATGAAAGATATGTTGCATCAGCCAACTGTGTTAGTGCCGGCAAAAAGCCGCGCCTTTTATGGACCATATGTTTACTCTCTTCATACGCGCATCAGTTGGTGGAAAATCGGTCGGAAGAGGGTGATGTCGGGAATTGCAGAGCAGATTATATTATCCCGTCTTTACAGAGAGGAACTTCACGTTTTTGATACCGTATACATTGGAATCCTTCTCATCCATTTGAGCTGACAGATGGTTTGCTATCTGATCCAGAATACCAGACTGATTCCTGGGATGTCAGGACTTTCATATGAGGAGAGACTGGAGAGACTCGGCTTGCATTCGCTAGAATTGAGAAGATTGAGGGAGAATCTCATAGAAACTTACAAAATTCCTATGGGGTTGGACAGGCTAGATGCAGGAAGATTGTTCCCAATGATGGGGACGTCCAGAACAAGGGGTCACAGTTTAAGGATAAGGGGGAAGTCTTTTAGTAGCAATGTTACAACATTTTGAGATTTAAAAAATCAAGTCTGTAATTTATCCCATCAGATAAAGCATAAATAGAAGTTTAATTTGACAGCCAATTCACTTTCACATCTCAAGTATTTAAAAAGTTATGGACATTTTCATACTCGGAAATTAACATCTTGTTCCCTATTGATTTTCTATGTACATAACAAAAAAGCTGTGATCATGGACAGTCAAAAGCCCATAACCTTCTTAAAAATTAAGAGAACTGAATGAAATTTCGTAGTTATCGTAGATTGAACCATTCTGAAACAAATATAAAATAATCTTACTTGGATGCCCTGAAATTAAAACTTATAATTAGTTAGTTACCCAAGTGTAGCTAATTTCAAACTTCAATTACTAGATCTAAACATGTATCCATTTATTAATGAATGATTAACATTTTTAAATAGCCCAAGTGTCCAAATAATATTCATAAATAATTCACAATAAGACATGATTTTTAAATCTCATTTACATTAATTTTTAGGCCAAATGGAAGGAATTTAGTGTTCAATTGCTGTAAATTAAAGTCCATTTAAATCAGCTTTCTAGTGGGATCCTGTGAACGCGCTGGTTTAGAACGTTCACATTGCGGTAGATTTGTGCTCCAAATGCCCAGAAAAATACTGCGGGATATAAAGAGCCCAAAATGAGCTACTCGCAATAGTAAACTTTGTATAAAGGGTTCTTAAGAAGCCCTTTTTAACGTGAAAATAAGCTACATACCTTCTGTATACAGCTCCATGCGGCCCTGTGGTTGCGTGAGGTCGCGGGTTTAGAGAGGGATTTTTAAACTATTATAACTTTTATACAAGGCCATAAAAACTAATAATACCTTTTGCGACGGGGTCTTTCAGCGATTTTTCGTTAATGATTTACTAGGCTGAACATCTTCGATTGGAACAGCCTAGTGAAAATCGCGTTTTAAACCCGCTTCCTCTAAACAGCGCCAAAATCGCGCACACGGGCTGGGACAGATTTTCAGCGACGCTTCAGGTAGGCTTTGCAACATACCTACTTTTAGGACTGAGATGAGAAAAAGATTTTTCACACAGAGAGTGGTGAATCTCTGGAATTCTCTGCCACAGAAGGTAGTTGAGGCCAGTTCATTGGCTATATTTAAGGGGAAGTTAGATGTAGGTGACTCTTGTGGCTAAAGGGATCAGAGGGTATGTAGAGAAGGAAGGTACCGGATACCGAGTTAGATGATCAGCTATGATCATATTGAATGGCGGTGCAGGATCGAAGGGCTGAATGGCCTCTACTCCTGCACCTATTTTCGATGTGTCTGTCTACCCACATTCCTCCCACGGAGCTGGACAGAGGTGTCCACTGATACTGATGGGCCAGAGAGTTTGTTTACACTCGAAGCCGCAACCATGCGTTGTTCCCAGATGTTCCTGTTCCGTCAAAACATCTCAAATACCTGCTGATTGGTAGATAGAAACATAGAAAATAGGTGCAGGAGTAGGCCATTCTGCCCTTCTGCACCGCCATGCAATATGATCATCCAACTCAGTATCCTGTCTCTCCCGCTCCAAACCCCCTGATCCCTTTAGCCACAAGGGTCACATCTAACTCCCTCTTAAATATGGCCAATGAACTTGCCTCGACTACCTTCTGTGGCATAGAATTCCAGAGATTCACCACTCTCTGTGTGAAAAATGTGTTTCAAATCTCGGTCCTACAAGATTTCCCACATATCCTTAAGCTGTGACCCCTTGTTCTGGACTTTCCCAACATCGGGAACAATCTTCCTGCACCTAGCCTGTCCAACCCCTTAAGAATTTTGTAAGTTTCTATAAGATTCCCCCTCGATCTTTTGAATTCTAGCGAGTATAAACCAAGTCTATCCATCTTTCTTCATATGAACGTCCTGACATCCCAGGAATCAGTCTGGACAACCTGCTCTGTACTCCCTCTATGGCAAGAATGTCTTCCCTCAGATTAGGGTATTATTCATCCACATTGCAATGCCTGCCATGGGTGGACATCCACTATTAGCAGGAACACACATAGTCTACTCAACGGGGAAGCTCAATGTTTCATTCTCTACGCATTGTTCTGTCCTTGCGCGTGAGAAGCAGTTGCCTTCTGTAGCATCTGTGACAGCAGCAACATCGCTGCCGCAGGGAATCCATTGCAGCGAGCAAACGGCTGGAGGAAGGTCCCGTCTCTGTGCGACTCTGGTCAGAATCTCAGGTACGTGAGTGGCGGTTCCGGTATCCTGACAATGTGTGTGTGAACAGCAATAGGGAAAATGAGGCATTTATACAATTTACAACTGGCGGGATGTTACCGAGAGTGATCGGACAAGAGCGGTGACTGACTGATGAATTGAAATGATGAAGTGAAAATTGATGTTATTGATTTACTGCGGGACGTTTCAGTCAAATAGAAAATGATGAACATAACTGCAATACCTACATCGATGTAATTCGATGCAAATAACTGTATCGTTTACTGTAAGCATGTCATGTTAATGAAACGAAGCGTAAATGAGTTAAAGACGTAGAAAATCACGGCTAAATTTTCAGACATCCATTATAAGTTGTCCGATGGTATTTGATTTTACTATCTCCACAAATAAAATGCCGTGGCGTCTCGCTTCATATTCAGATCACAAATTTGATCTCTAATACAGCCCCTGCCGCGAACATCATGTTTATCCGACCTGATAAAATATTATTCCGTGTAAATTCATTGTAAAATTATCATTATTTTAACCCCCTCTTCAATATAGCCAATGAACTGTGGCTTCAACTACCTTCTGCGGCAGAGAAATCCACAGATTCACCACTCTCTGTGTGAAACATATTTTTCTCATCTCGGTCCTAAAACTTTTCCCGCTTATCTTTAAACTGTGACCCCTTGTTCTGGACTTCCCCAATATCGGGAGCAATCTTCCTGCATCTGCCACACCCACAACCGCACCTGGAGTATTGTGAGCAGTTTTGGTCCCCTAATGTGAGGAAGGACATTCTTGTAATTGAGGGAGTACAGCCTATGTTTACAAGATTAATTCGCGGGATGGCGGGACTGTCATGTGCTGAGGAAATGGAGCAGATGGGCTTGTATACTCTGGAGTTCAGAAAGATGAGAGGGTATCTCATTGAAACATATAACATTGTGAAGGGCTTGGACACACTAGAGGCAGGAAACATGTTCCCGATGTTGTGGGAGTCCAGAACCAGGGGCCACAGTTTAATAATAAGGATTAAGCCATTTAGAACAGAGAAGAGGAAACACTTTTTCACACAGAGAGTGGTGAGTCTGTGGAATTCTCTGCCTCAGAGGCCGGTGGAAGCCGGTTCTCTGGATGCGTTCAAGAGAGAGCTAGATAGGGCTCTTAAAGATAACGGAGTCAGGGGATATGGGGAGAAGGCAGGAACGGGGTACTGATTGGGGTGATGTGGAGTGAAACGCGTTTACATAGAAACATAGACAATGGGTGCAGGAGTTGCCATTCGGCCCTTCGATCCAGCACCGCCATTCAATGTGATCATGGCTGGTCATCCACAATCATTACCCCGTTCCTGCCTTCTCCCCATATTCCCTGACTCCGCTATCTTTAAGAGCCCTATCTAGGTCGAGTGATGGCGCCATCGAGTGTGGCAGCCTCGCCAGCAGCTGTCTGTCCTTTCATTCTTTTTGTTATTTTTAGTCTGTCTAAAAGTTTGTTTGTCGAAGTCTTTTAGGCTTTTCTATGTGGGGTTGGGGCGGGACCATCTCTCACTCACTACCTGGTCGAGGATGCATCTTTTCTGGATGCCGCATCTTCCCCCCCCTCCTCGCGGCCTACCATCTGGATTGGTGCGGGCTTTCCTGCCGGAGACTGGCCAGAGCTTCAGCGGCGGCACAGCACTGAATTCCATCGCGGAGCGGGCGATGCCTTCCCGGGATCGCCGTGTTGGAGCTCCGTAGTGTTGGGCCTGCCGCCTTTAACACCGTGGAGCTGTGGTCTGCGGAGATTCCAGCCGCGGGCGGCGCTGACTTGAACATTGCGGAAGCCTGGGATCTTTCGCCGAGGATCGCCTGTGTTGGAGCTCCGCCCAGCTCGACCTGTGGACTTCGGAAGCCACGGTCTCCCGGGGGGAAGAGGCCGATTCAGAAACTCCAAACCGCTGTGAGTGTTCTTTCGTTCCGACGCCGGAGCTCCGATCATCCAATCATCCCAGCGTGAGGGCCTGAAACATCGGGCCGCCGTAGCGGCGACTGCAGAGGCCTCAATAGGTCCCGACCACGGGTGAACAAGAAGAAGATGACTGAACTGTGTTGCCTTCTCTCACAGTGGGAAACGTTGATTCCGCTGTGGGGGATGTTTTATGTTAAACTCTATAGTGTTGTGTTTATCTTATTTGTGTGCTGCATGGTAACTCAAATTTCACTGCACCAATTGTTGTATGTGACAATAAATGTAACTTGTAACTTGTAACAAAGCTCTCTCTTGAAAGTATTCAGAGAACCGGCCTCCACCACCCTCTGAGGCAGAGAATTCCACAGACTCACCACTCTCTGGGTGAAAGAGTGTTTCCTCATCTCCGTTCTAAATGGCTTGCCCCTTATTCTTAAACTGCGGCCCCTGGTTCTGGACTCCCCCAACATCGGGAACATGTTTCCTGCCTCTAGCGTGTCCAAACCCTTAATAATCTTATATGAGTGCACCCACTGCACAAACATCTAGATCTCCTGCCATCAGGAAAGCGATACCGCAGCATCAAAGACCGGACAACCAGACTGCTAAACAGCTTCCTTCCTCAGGCTCTGAGACTGAGGAACAGTCACTCCACTGATTCTGCTGCTTTTACACAGACAATTTAATAACTGGCACTGAGTAATAACTCTGACACTGGCTCAGGCCACTTAAATCAGCTGCCCTGGACATTTTATGACTGTTTTTACTTGTATTTTAATGTTGCTATTTTTACCTGCACTCTTTTAAACTATTCGTACTGGTTTATCAGAAACTGGATTGTTTTTTTAAATTGTTTTTATTTTATGCGTGAAATGTTTAAGTTTTATGTGCGATGCTCAGGTATTCCCTGGGAAACGTCTTCCCATTTTGCACTGTACAACTGTTGCTTTGCAAGATGACAATAAAGGATAAAGGAAAGGAAAAGGAATAAATATCCTCTCTCATCGTTCTAAACTCCAGAGTGTACAAGCCCAGCCGCTCCGTTCTCTCAGCATATGAAAGCCCCGCCATCCCTGGAATTAACCTTGTAAACCGACGCTGCACTCCCTCAATAGCAAGATCCCTTCTCATCCTTCTAAATTCCAGTGAATACAAGTCCAGTCGACCCATTCTTTCATCAAACGTCAGTCCCGCCAGCCTGATGAACCTGTGCTGCACTTGCTCAATGGCAAGAATGTACTTCCTCAAATAAGATCTATGGACGTGGCGACCCATTCTTTCATCGTAACTCGAATACTGGCGATAATTCAGGAAAACATACAGAGAATTTCAGCCTGTTGCTGGCACGGCTATTTTGTCACCTCATTGCAGATATTGCAGGATATTGTTAGGGGAGAGATCGCTGCAGCCGGAAGACACATCGTGGTATTGCCATGTTGATAGGAACATTTAACACGCGCTTAACATTCCCACTGTGTTGCGGAAAGCGGAGATGTTAACAGATTGTTTTTCTCACTGAATGTCAAAATCCGGATTACAAAATATGGGGGGTGGATTGCCACCACTTCTCAAAACATGAGGGGGCCGGGGAGGGGATGGATTTCAGCCCATTCTACAAACAACATTGTGGTATTCACTTGGTCAGATCTCGAACCTTCTTAACATATCTTCAGACTGCTGGCACCTCTTCAGTTATACTAGTTAGAAGACGGGCAGCAGAATAAAATCATCATGGCGAAACAGATGGGTGAGGTAGAGTATGGGGGAGTACATGGGGGAACACTGTTCATAACTGAATGTCTTATTTCAATATTGTGGGATACATAATAATAATAATAATAATAATAATTTTATTTATAGAGCACTTTAAAAACAATCACAGTTGTAACAAAGTGCTGTACATCACTAATCATTGACAAAAAAAAAGTTAATACACACCAAAAATAACAATCAAAAGAAATAGTAGGAAAAGACATGCAAAATAAAGAAACATCAAAAACACCAAAAACAGAAGCAAAGTCTCGGGCACGGTTGAAAAGCCAGGGAGTACAAATGTGTTTTAACACTAGATTTGAAGATGGACAGTGAGGGGGCCTGTCTGATGTGCAACGGCAGGGTGTTCCAGAGCGCCGGAGCAGCAACAGAGAAGGCTCTATCCCCTCTGAGCCTCCGACTAGACCTCGGTACCTCCAGGAGCAGCCGACCAGCTGACCTGAGGGACCGGGCAGGAGCGTATGGGTGGAGCAGCTCAGAGAGGTAAGGCGGGGCGAGCCCATTCAGAGATTACACACAGGAAGGAGCTTCAGATGTATAGATACGCCTGGTGTAACATGTATGTCTTCACGAGGCTGTAATTGCATCACAAGCCTCTCCTCGGTTCACATGAGATAGATGTATAGTGTGCGTGTAAGCAGCAGATAGATTGCATTCATATAATATGGTTTTCGCATATGGCTATATCGGTTTCTCAAATAACACTTTTATGGCTTTCGTGTTAAGAGCATCGAAGGAGCGCAATTGCTGAGCGTGTAGTCACGTATTATGTAGAGACAAAGAGGTAAGGCCAATTATTTTGCTGTATTTGGAGTGAAATCGCTGATCCGGCCCTACGTGAGGTGACAGTTCTGAAATCGTGACCACAACTATGTTATTTCAATATAGTTAATGAAAAACAAGGATTAGATCAGGAATAATGGCTTTAAAATTGGCCCGGCCAAACCACTTATGACAATGAAGGGCCTAGCAGTGTGTTATTGCGGTCATGTGCTTGCAGGGAGTTATACATCTGCATAGTGGGGAGTATTAAAGCATAACATGCTCAGGGTCAACGTGTATTTGGGACGGTGAAGCGCTGCTGTAACAAAAACCGGGATCCTGGGTATCGAACACCATTTAACGTTGGTCACAGAGTATAACAGAGGTGAGTAATACCTGCAGAAATTAACGAATAAATACATGCAGGAATAGGCCATTCGGCCCTTCGAGCCATCATGGCTGATCATCCAAAATCAGTACCCCGTTCCTGCTTTTCCCCCACATCCCTTGAATCCGATAGATAGATAGATAGATAGATAGATAGATAGATAGATAGATAGATAGATAGATAGATAGATAGATAGATAGATAGATAGATAGATAGATAGATAGATAGATAGATAGATAGATAGATAGATAGATAGATAGATAGATAGATAGATAGATAGATAGATAGATAGATAGATAGATAGAACACCGCGGCCAGGGGTGGTCGTAGCTGCCGCCCACCAGTTCTGCAGACGCAGCCGCTGGCCCGCGGCCGAAACTCGGACTCAGGCCACCACCGCCAGAACACCGTCCCAGCCACCCTCACGTGAGTACTGCGCCGTCTTCAGCCTCGGGCTGGGCCGCCCCGTACATGGGCGTCGCTTCTCCCCCGGGATCAGAGAGGGAGGCGGCAGAGAGGGAGGGGGCAGAGAGGGAGGGAGTTGAGATGAAGGAGGCAGAGAGGGAGGGGAAAGAGAGGGAGGGGGAAGAGAAGGTGGGGCAGAGAGGGAGGGGAAGAGAGGGAGGGGGCAGAGAGGGAAGGTGAGCAGAGAGGGAGGGACATAGAGGGATGGGGCAGAGAGGGAGGTGGCAGAGCGGGGAAGATCAGAGAGGGAGACGGCAGAGAGGGAGAGGGGCAGAGAGGGAGGTGGCAGAGAGGAAGATGGCAGAGAGGGAGGGGGCAGAGAGGGAGGGGACAGAGAGGGAGAACGGAGAGCGGGAGGGGGGCAGAGAGGGAGGGGACAGAGAGGGAGGGGGCCAGAGAGGGAGGGGGGCAGAGAGTCAGGGGGTATGAGAGGGAGGGGGAAGAGAGGGAGGGGAGCAGAGAGGGAGGAGTTTGAGAGGAAGGGGGCAGAGAAGGAGAGGGGACAGAGAGGGAGGGGGAAGATAGGGAGGAGGAACATAGAGGGAGGGGGTAAAGAGGGAGGGAGCAGAGAGGGAGGGGGCAGAGAAGGAGAGGAGACAGAGGTGGAGGGGAGAGAGAGGGAGGGGGCAGAGAGGGAGGGGCAGAGAAGGAGAGGAGACAGGGAGGGGGGGAAGAGAGGGAAGGGGCAGAGAGGGAGGTCGCCGAGAGGGAGGGGCCAGAGAGGGAGAGGGCAGAGCGGGGAGGATCAGAGAGGGAGGACAGAGAGGGAGGGGGCAGAGAGGAAGGGGGCAGAGAGGAAGGGGACAGAGAGGGAGAAGGACAGAGAGGGAGGGTGAAGAGAGGGAGGGGGAAGAAAGGGAGGGGGAAAATAGGGAGGGGGTAGAGAGGGAGGTGGGACAGAGAGGGAGGGGGCAGAGAGGTAGGGGGTAAAGAGGGAGGGGGGGCAGAGAGGGTGGGGGAAGAGAGGGAGGAGCCAGATAGGGAGGGGGAACAGAGAGGGAGCGGGGAAAAGAGGGAGGGAGCAGAGAGGGAGGGTGCACAGAGGGGGAGGGGGCAGAGAGGGAGGGGGCAGAGAGGGAGGGTGCAGAGAGGGAGGGTGCAGAGAGGGAGGGTGCAGAGAGGGAGGGTGCAGAGAGGGAGAAGGACAGAGAGGGAGGGCGCAGAGAGGGGGAACAGAGAGGGAGGGAGCAGAGAGGGAGGAGGGACAGAGAGGGAGGGGGACAGAGAGGGAGGGGGAAGAGGGAGAGGGCAGAGAGGGAGGGGGCAGAGAGGGAGGGGGCAGAGAGGAAGGGGCAGAGATGGTGGGGGAAGAGAGGAAGTAGATAGGGAGTACCCAGACAGGAAGGGGGCAGAGAGGGAGAAAGGAGAGGGAGGGGGCGCAGAGAGGAAGGGGACAGAGAGGGAGGGGGAAGAGATGGAGGGGTTCAGAGTGGGAGGGGGAACAGAGAGGGATGGGGCAGAGAGGGAGGCGGAAGAGAGGGAGGGGGGAAGAGAGAGAGGGGACAGGGAGTGAGGGAGAAGAGAAGGAGGATGCAGAGAAGGAGGGGGCAGAGAGGGAGGAAGAAGAGAGGGAGATGGCAGAGAGGGCGGGTATGAAAGAGGGAGGGGAGCCAGACAGGGTGCAGAGAGGGAGGGGGAAGAGAGGGAGGGCCGCAGAGAGGGAGGGGGCAGAGAGGTAGGAGGCAGCGAGGGAGAAGACAGATAGGGAGGGGCAGAAAGGGAGGGGGCAGAGAGAGAGGGACAGAGAGGGAGAAGCGCAGAGAGGGAGTGGGCAGAGAGGGAGGGAGAACAGAGAGAGAGGGGGCAGAGAATGAGAGAGAGGGGGCAGAGAATGAGGGGACAGAGAGGGCGGGGGGCCAGAGAGGGAGGGACAGAGAGGGAGGGGGAGAGAGGGAGCAGTAACGAGAGGGAGGGGTGCAGAAAGGGAGGGGGCAGAGAGGGAGGTCGAAGAGAGGGAGGGGGCGCAGAGAGGGAGGGAAGCAGAGAGGGAAGGGGAAGAGAGGGAGGGGGCAGAGAGGGAGGAGAGCAGAGAGGGAAGGCGGGCAGTGAGGGGGGACAGAGAGGGATGGGACAGAGAGGGAGGGGGTAGAGAGGGAGAGGGCAGAGAGGGAGGATGCAGAGAAGGAGGGGGAAGAGCGGGAGGAAGAAGAGAGGGATGTGGCAGAGAGGGAGTTTGTGAGGGAGGGAGGGGAGACGGACAGGGGGCAGAGAGGGAGGGGGCACAGAGAGGAAGGGAGCAGAGAGGGAAGGAGCAGAGAGGGAAGGGGCAGAGAGGGAGCGCAGAGAGGGAGGGGGCGCAGAGAGGAAGGGGGAAGAGAGGAAGAGGGCAGAGAGGGAGGGGATCAGAGAGGGAGGGGACACAGAGAGGGATGGGGCAGAGAGGGAGGGGGCAGAGAGTGATGGGGCAGAGAGGGAGGGCGCAGAGAGGGAGGGGGGCAGAGAGGGAGGGGGACAGAGAGTGATGGGGCAGAGAGGGAGGACGCAGAGAGGGAGGGTGCAGAGAGGGAGGGGGCAGAGTGGGAGGGCGAAGAGAGGGATGGGGCAGAGAGGGATACGGCAAAGAGGGAGGGGGTGAGAGATTGAGCAGGGACAGAGAGGGAGGGGGAAAGAGAGGGAGGTAGCAGTGAGGGAGAAAACAGAGAGGGAGGGGGTCATAGAGGGAGTCACAGAGAGGGAGGGGGAAGAGAGGGAGGGTGCAGAGCGGGGAGGCTCAGAGAGGGAGGGCGGACAGAGAGGCATAGGGGGCAGAGAGGGAGGGGGCAGTGAGGGAGGGGTGACGAGAGGGAGAGGGGACAGAGAGGGAGGGGGCAGAGAGGGGGGGGGGAGAGGGGGGGGGAGAGGGGGGGGCGAGAGGGGGGCAGAGAGGGGGGGGCAGAGAGAAGGGCAGAGAGGGATAGGATAGAGAGGGAGGAGGAAGAGAGGGAGGGGGAAGAGAGGGAGGGGGAAGAGAGGGAAGGGAGACAGAGTGAGGGGGAGCAGAGAGGGAGGGGAGCAGAGAGGGGGGAAAGCAGAGAGGGAGGAGATCACAGAGGGAGGGGGACTGAGAGGGGAGATCAGAGAGGGAGGGGGAAGAGAGGGAGGGGGCAGAGAGGGAGGGCAGAGAGGGAGGGGGCAGAGAGGGAGGAGGCACAGAGAGGGAGGGCAGGGAGGGAGGGGGAAGATGTCGCGTTATGCTTGTAATAAGGCTCGTACGACGACGTAAACAGAGTATACCTTTATTTAGCCTCTCTGTACAACAGCAATCAACCTCGTGTTCCAGCCCAGGCAACTCTCTAACTGCCCACACCCTGGGTTCCAGTCACATCCGGTTACTGGAGCCTGGCTTCTGGCACACAGGGTCCTAGTGCCCCTCTCTGCAGCCTTACACTATATTGCATAATACCACATCTCCCTTTCTTTGAGAACAAAGGGTGGACTACCTTTGTCTCTGCAGGTCTTAAGGGGTTTATTCTGCCCTTTTGCTGGAAGACCTGTCCCTGATCTAAGCATGCAAAATAGAAATAAAATAACTTACACGTTACCATACTGTGAACTATTCTTTCAGGTTTCAGGTAAATGTAACAGATTTACAGAACAATTTCACATCACATTTCACTCTCTCTTTTTCTTTATTGTAGAAAACAGATCAATAAATCACAAATCAAGTCTCTTCGGCTTTCTAACCTCTCGCCCACACCTAGTCCGCACAGTCTCTGTGGTGGAGCCCTCTCCACTGGGTGATGCTGTCACTGGTGGAGCTGGGTATGGTGGAGCTGGCTCTGGTGGAGCTGGCTCTTCTCCCACCGGTGGCTCATCAGCGTCGACTACCTCACTGTTGGTCTGCAGCGGCACCAACTGCTGCCGGTTCCTCCTCAGTGTGCCCTGAGGCACCTGGACGATATAAGAGCGAGGTGCATTGTGTGTAGATAGCACTTTGCCCTGGACTCGTGCATCGGTGATCCACACATCCTCCCCAGGTATTAGTGGCTCCAGATTTCTCGCTCCGTGCCTCTTGTCAAAGGATCTTGCGTCGTTCCACCTCTTCTCCCTTTCTTTGGCCCCCAGCGCGTTGTAGTCAGGCAAAACTGGATTCAGCAGGGTTGGAAGGGCAGGAACTGTAGTGCGGAGGCGGCGCCCCATCAACAGCTCGGCCGGGCTATAGCCATTCCGTAGAGGGGTTGCTCTGTAGGCCAGCAATGCAAGATATGGGTCTGACGCCTTTGTTAGCAGGTTTTTCACGGTTTGTACAGCGCGTTCCGCCTCCCCATTGCTCCGAGGAAACCTGGGGCTGCTCGTGATGTGCATAAAGCCATACTCTGCTGCAAAGGATTTAAAGTGGCTACCTGAGAACTGGGGCCCATTGTCACTTTTAAGAAATTCACAAATTCCATGACGAGCAAATATGGATTTCAGGTGCACCACCACATCTGTGGACCTTGTGGGTGATAGCAGCGCAACTTTCACATATCTTGAGAAATAATCTACGACTAGCGGATAAGTCTTGTTTTTCAGCGTGAATAGGTCAGCTCCCAAGGTTTGCCAAGGCCTGTCTGGCATCTCCGTTGGCATCAGCGGCTCTTTGACGCTCCTTCGCTCTTGGATGCAGGTTCTACATTTCAGCACCATGTCATTCAGCTGGCTGCTGAGTCCTGGCCACCATACCGTCTGTTTGGCCCGGCCCCTGCACTTTGTCACCCCCAGGTGTCCTTCGTGTAGTCTCTGCAGCACATCACCTTGTAAGGCTGATGGGATGACGAGCCTCGTGCCCCGCAGCAGCAGCCCATCGTGCACAGTCAGCACTGCTCTATCAGCCCAGTAATGTCTCAGCACTCCCTGCAGTTGGCTTTTGTCGGGCCAGCCGTCTGTGCAGTACTCCATCAGTGCAGAGCATGTGCTGTTTGCCTGTAGGTGCTCACGTAGGCTGCTCAGATAATCTCCACTGACAGGAATGTTGCTGATGTCAGAGTCTACATAGATGTTGGTGTCCTCTGATTCCAAGGTGATGCCGTCAACCCTGCACACAAGCTGAAGCCTTTCTATGGCAGGTCTTCCCAACAGTGCAGTGTGGAGGTCTTTTACTACATAAATGTCCTCTATGGCTGTCTTGTTGCCTCTGCGCAGTGTTTCTCTGGCTACGCCCAGGACAGAGAGTGCATTTCCCCCTGGCCCAAACAATGGGCGTGTCGACACTGCCAGGCGCTTCACATCATGCCCCCCTGTAATGTCATGGTACACCTCCGCTGGCATGGCGGTCACATCAGCACCAGAGTCTAATTTAAAGCACACTTGTTTTTGTCTCACTTGTAGCTGCACCGTCCACGGGTCTTTTCCAGCATCCACGGATCCCAGGAAAAAGCTCTCTTCTCCCTCTGTAGTGACAGCATTGAGAGATTTTGCACTGTTTCTGCACACTGTGCCATAATGTTCCTTTTTGCCACAGTTGTGACACACAGCATCTTTAACAGAGCATTCAATTTACCCATGGGAGGGCATTTTCCACATCTATAGCAGGCCTTCGAACCTGGCTGTGGCTGTGTATTAAATTTATTTTTGCCTGGTGTTTGTGCTTGTGGCTGAGGCTTTGAGGGAAATTTTGGTTTTCTGTAGCTTTTAGCATGCACAGCATCAACATTTGAGCACTTGCTAGCACCGCTATTTTCTCCTCTTAAGTCAGACCGCTGTCGTCTAACTTCTTCAGACTACCTTGTCTTTGTTATAGCAGTTTCAAGGGTTAGGTCTCTGTCTAGCTGTAGATTTTCTGACAATAAGACGTTTCTCAGCCCCACCACTAACCTGTCGCGGATCAGCTCGTTCTGTAACTGTCCATAGTTGCAGTGTTCAGCTAATCCGTATAGAGCAGTGATGAAGGAATCCACCGTTTATCCTGGTAGTTGCACACGCTGATTGAACTTGGCTCTTTCGTAGATAACATTCTTTTTAGGTACACAAAATGCATCAAAGCCTGCCTTGACATCCGTGTACACCCTCCTCTCATCTGCAGTTAGCGTTAGCCCCTTTAGCACATCTTCAGCTTCATCGCCCATGCAATACACTAACGTGTTCACCTGGTTTTCTGCCGACGTCGCGTTTAAATTGCTTGCAAGCCGAAAGCGGTCGAATCTCCTGATCCAACGCTCCCATTCTTGAGGCTTGGTAAAATCGAATGGCTCTGGAGGTTGTATTGTGAACGTAGCAGTTGCGCCATATCTGCCAGCTCGTCTCCTATTTCCCGCCAAAACGATACACCGTCCTCTTCTGCTTTATTTATTTTCTTGCTTACAAGTCTCCCAGATCTGACACCATGTCGGGTTATGCTTGTAATAAGGCTCGTACGACGACGTAAACAGAGTATACCTTTATTTAGCCTCTCTGTACATCAGCAATCAACCTCGTGTTCCAGCCCAGGCAACTCTCTAACTGCCCACACCCTGGGTTCCAGTCACATCCGGTTACTGGAGCCTGGCTTCTGGCACACAGGGTCCTTGTGCCCCTCTCTGCAGCCTTACACTATATTTCATAATACCACAGCAGATAGGGAGGGGGCAGAGAGGGAGGGGGCAGAGAGGGAGGAGGCAGAGAGGGAGGGGAGACAGAGAGGGAGAGGGCAGAGAGGAAGTGAAGAGTGGGAGGTAAGAAAGGGAGGGGACAGAGAGGGAGGGAGAAGAGTGGGAGGAGGAGAGAGGGAGGGGGGACAGAGAGTGAGGGTGCAGAGAGGGAGGCGCAGAGAGGGTGGGAAAACAGAGAGGAATGGGGCAGAGCAGGGAGGATCAGAGAGGGAGGGGCACAGTGAGGGAGGAGGCAGGGAGAAAGAGCATAGAGAGGGAGGGGCAGTGAGGGAGGTGGCTGAGAGGGGGATCAGAGAGGGAGGGGGCAGAGAGGGATGGGGCAGATAGGGAGTTGGGACAGAGAGGGAGGGGGCCAGAGAGGGAGGGCAGAGAGGGGTGGGACAGAGAGGGAGGACGCAGAGAGGGAGGGTGCTGAGAGGGAGGAGGCAGAGCGGGAGGGGGAAGAGAGGGAGAGGGCAGAGCGGGGAGGATCAGAGAGGGAGGGGGGCAGAGAGGGAGGGGGCAGAGAGGGAGACGGCAGAGAGGGAGGGGGGACAGAGAGGGAGAACACAGATAGGGAGGTAGCAGAAAGGAAGGGGGGGAAGAGAGGGAGGGGTGAGAGAGGGAAGGGGCAGAGAGAGGGGGGGAAGAGAGGGAGGGGCGGAGATGGAGGCGGCAGAGCGGGGAGGGTCAGAGAGGGAGGGGGAACAGAGAGGGAGGGGGAAGAGAATGAGGGGGGACAGAGAGGGAGGAGGCAGAGAAGGAGGGGGCAGAGAGGGAGACGGACAGAGAGGGAGGGGTCAGAGAGGGAGGAGGACAGAGAGGGAGGGGGCAGAGAGGGAGGTGGCAGAGAGGGAGGGGGGAAGAGAGGGAGGAGGCAGAGAGGGAGTTGGGACAGAGAGGGAGGGGGCCAGAGAGGGAGGGCAGAGAGGGATGGGACAGAGAGGGAGGACGCAGAGAGGGAGGGTGCTGAGAGGGAGGAGGCAGAGCGGGAGTGGGAAGAGAGGGAGAGGGCAGAGCGGGGAGGATCAGAGAGGGAGGGGGACAGAGAGGGAGGGGGCAGAGAGGGAGACGGCAGAGAGGGAGGGGGGGACAGAGAGGGAGAACCCAGATAGGGAGGTAGCAGAAAGGGAGGGGGGAAGAGAGGGAGGGGGAGGGAGGGAGAGAGGGAAGGGGCAGAGAGAGGGGGGAAGACAGGGAGGGGACGGAGATGGGGGCGGCAGAGCGGGGAGGGTCAGAGAGGGAGGGGGAACAGAGATGGAGCGGGAAGAGAATGAGGGGGGAAAAAGAGAGGGAAGGGGAAGAGAAGGAGGGGGCAGAGAGGGAGACGGACAGAGAGGTAGGGGTCAGAGAGGGGGGAGGACAGAGAGGGAGGGGGACAGAGAGGGAGGTGGCAGAGAGGGAGGGGGCAGAGAGGGAGGGGGCTGAGAGGGGGTTTCAGAGAGGGAGGGGAAAGAGAGGGAGAGGGCAGATAGGGAGGAGACAGAGAGGGATGGGAGAAGGGAGGAAGGGGTAGCAGAGTGGGAGGGTAGCTGAGAGTGAGGGGGCAGAGAGGGAGGGCAGCAGAGAGGGAGGGAGCAGAGAATGAGGGGGGGGGGGCCAGAGAGGGAGGGGGCAGAGAAGGAGGGGGCAGAGAGGGAGTCGGACAGAGAGGGAGGTGTCAGAGAGGGAGGGGGGCCAGAGAGGGAGGGGGGAGGAGAGGGAGGTGGCAGAGAGAGAGGGGAGCAGAGAGGGAAGGGGCTGAGAGGGGGAGTCAGAGAGGGAGGGAAAGAGAGGGAGAGGGCAATAGGGAGGGGACAGAGAGGGATGGGAGAAGGGAGGGAGGGGGTGCAGAGTGGGAGGAGGGTGAGAGGGAGGGCGCAGAGAGGGCGGGCATCAGAGAGTGAGGGGGCACAGAGAGATGGGGAGCAGAGAGGGAGGGGGCAGAGAGAGAGGGTAGCAGAGAGGGAGCGGGGCTGAGAGGGCGGATCAGAAAGGGAGGGGTCAGAGAGGCAGGGGGAAGATAGGGAGAGGGGACAGAGAGGTAGGGTGCAGAGAGTGAGAAGGCAGAGAGAGGGGGAGGAACAGAGAGGGAGGGGGCAGAGAGGGAGGCCAGAGTGCAGGGGGGAGCGAGGGAGGAGGACAGAGAGGGATGGGGACAGAGAGGGAGGGGGCAGAGAGGGAGGAGGAACCAGAGAGGGAGGAGCAAGAGAGGGAGGGGACAGAGAGGGAGTATGATCAGAGATGGAGAAGGGGCAGAGAGGGAGCGGGCAGAGAGGGAGGACACAGAGAGGGAGTGGGAAGAGAGGGAGGGTGCAGAGAGGGAGGGGCAGAGAAGGAGCGGGAAGCGAGGGATGGGGCAGAGAGGGATACGGCAGAGAGGGAGGAGGCACAGGGAGGGAGGGAGCAGAGAGGGAGATAATAGGGATGGAGGGTGTCATAGAGGGAGGAGAAGAGAGGGAGGGAGCAGAGAGCGAGGGGGGCTGAGAGGGAGGAGGGGCAAAGAGGGAGGAGCCAGTGAGGGAGAAGGGGAGAGAGGAATGGGGGGGGGGAAGAGAGGGAGGGAGCAGAGAGGGCGGAGAGACAGCGAGGGAGGGGGCAGAGAGGGAGGTCAAAGAGGGTTGGGGCAGTGAGGGAGGAGCAGAGTGGGAGGGGGCAGAGAGCGAGGGGACAGAGAGGGAGAGGGGACAGAGAGGGATCGGGTAGAGAGGGAGGATGTAGAGAGGGAGGGGCAAAGAGAGGGAGAAGAGCAGAGAGGGAGGGGGCAGAGAGGGAGGGGAGACAGCGAGGGAGCGGACAGAGAGGGAGGTCAAAGAGGGATGGGGAAGAGAGGGAGGGGCAGAGAGCGAGGGGGTCAGAGTGGAAGTAGGGACAGAGAGGGAGCGGGAAGAGAGGGACGGGGACCAGAGAGGGAGGGGACAGAGAGGGAGGGGGAAGAGAGGGACGGGGGAAGAGTGGGAGGGGGGACTAGAGAGGGAGGGGGCAGAGAGGGAGGAGAAGCAGAGAGGGAGGAGCCAGAGGGAGGGTGCAGAGAGGGAGAGGGCAGAGGGTGGGGGCAGAGTGGGATGGGGCAGAGAGGGAGCATGTAAGAGATGGAGGAAGGGACAGAGAGGGGACAGAGAGGGAGGTAGCAGAGAGGGAGGTAGTGCAGAGAGGGGAGGAACAGAGAGGGAGAAGTGGGAAGAGAGGGAGAAGGGCTGAGAGGGAGGGGACAGAGAGGGAGGTGTGCAGAGAGGGAGGGGGAACAGAGAGGTAGGGGGGCAGAGAGGGAGGGGGAAGCGAGGTGGGTCAGAGAGGGAGGACCAGAGAGCGAGCAGCTGAGAGGCAGGGGAAGAGAGGGAGGGGGACAGAGAGGGCGGCGGCAGAGAGGGTGGGAGCTGAGAGGGAGGCGGAAGAGAGGGAGGGGGCAGAGAGGGAGGGGGACAGAGAGGAAGGTGGCAGAGAGGGAGGGGGAAGAGAGGGAGGGGGCCAGAGAGGGAGGAGGGCCAGTGAAGGAGGGCGCAGAGAGGGAGAAGGGACAGAGAGGGAGGGGAAGAGAGGGAGTAGGGACAGAGAGGGAGGGGGGCCAGAGAGGGAGGAGGGACAGATAGGGAGATAAAAGAGACGGAACAGTCAAAGAGAGAGAGAGGGCAGATAGGGAGAGAAGAGAGGAAGAAGAAAGAGCGGGAGGCCTGAGAGGGATGGGGCAGAGAGGGAGGGTGCAGAGAGGGAGGGAACAGAGAGGGAGGAGAGCAGAGAGGGAGAAGGAAGAGAGGGAGAGGGACAGAGAAGGAGGGGGCAGAGAGGGAGGAGGGGCAGAGAGGGAGGAGAAAGAGAGGGATGGTGCAGAGAAGGAGAGGGCAGTGAGGGAGGGGACAGACAGGGAGGAGAAAGAGGGATGGGACAGAGAGGGGGAGTCAGAGAGGGAGCGGGGACAGAGAGGGAAGGGGGCGCAGAGAGGGAGGGGGGAAAAGGGGGAGAGCAGAGAGGGAGGGGGAAGAGAGGGAGGAGGCAGAGAGGGAGCCGACAGAGAGGGAGGGCGTGAGAGAGGGAGGCGCCACAGAGAGGGACCAGAGAGGGAGGGGGCAGAGAGGGAGGAGTCAGTGAGGGAGGAGCCACAGAGAGGGGGCAGAGAGGGAGGGGGAAGAGAGGGAGGAGGCAGAGAGGGAGGCGACAGAGAGGGAGGGCGTGAGAGAGGGAGGAGCCACAGAGAGGGACCAGAGAGGGAGGGGGCAGAGAGGGAGGAGTCAGTGAGGGAGGAGCCACAGAGAGGGGGCAGAGAGGGAGGGGGAAGAGAGGGAGGGGACAGAGAGGGAAGAGAGAGAGGGAAGGGGGATCAGAGAGGGAGGGGGGAGAGGGGGAGAGCAGAGAGGGAGGGGGAACAGAGGGAGGGGACAGAGAGGGAGGGGGCGGAGAGGGAGGAGGAACAGAGAGGGAAAGGGAAGAGAGGGAGGTGGAAGAGAGGGAGGTGGGACAGAGAGGGAGGCGGGCAGAGAGGGAGGTCAGAGAGGGAGGAGGCAGAGAGGGAGGGGGCAGAGAGGGTGGTAGCAGAGAGGGAGGGGTAGAGAGGGAGGGGGTAGAGAGGGAGGAGGGACAGAGAGAGAGGTGGAACAGAGAGGG